>CASHTC010000536.1:30000-35000 GCA_949357725.1 Hyperoplus immaculatus
AATGGGAATAATCTTCAAAAGAAGGCAAGAAAGCAGAACTAAATTTGAAAGTTTAATTGCATTGTCAAGTTGACGAATAGGCCTACATAACTTACTGTAGCCTTGGCAGCTGGTCTAGTTTGAAATGCACTGGGTTGTTTTGATTTTGTTGCCCTTTTTTCTTTTGCATGCTAGCTGCCTTTTCATGCTCTATTCTCTCCTTCTCTGGGGTCTCAGTGAGGATACAGCTTGACAATATCTTTCGTTATTGGGTTCCTTTTCTGGCTGCAGCCTTTGGATAACTTGTGACAACCAACCCCCCAAAAAATGTGACAACCAACCCCAACTTGAATTTCTTGCTAGCATCAAGGCCAACAACCATCTGACAACTAATTAGCTTGCTAACCACAATCTAAACTATAGTTTACCCTTCACACTTTTTAGGGTAACACGTGTTTTGTTATAAACCCATTGTGTAAAAGCATAGAAGAAAAATACTGAGGACCTCTCACCTCAAATTCAGCAGTCTAGCTCCAAGGAAGACTATGTAGGTGACCTATGATCCCAATTCTGGATATTTACATACCAAAATTTAACAGACAGCGCCTTCTTGTTCCGAGATATAACGATTGTGATAACCAACCCGTGTGACATATAACCCCGTTCTCCCCTACTAAAACCCCTACTAACGTCGTACTCACTCACTCACTCACACTCAGACAGAAAGACACTGAGAGGCCAACAGACACAGAGACAGACATACTGACACACACACACTCCCTCACTCAGACAAAACATACACACACACACACATACACACACACACTCCCTCACTCAGACAAAACATACACACACACACACACACACACACACACATACATACACACACACACTCCCTCACTCAGACAAAACATACACACACACACACACACACATACATACACACACACACTCCCTCACTCAGACAAAACATACACACACACACACACACACACACACACACACATACACACACACACTCCCTCACTCAGACAAAACATACACACACACACTCTCACTCACTCCCTCACTCAGACAAAAACACACACACACACACACACACACACACACACACACACACACACACAGATGACCTTCTCTTCAAAGTGCTCATGTCCCTCTACACTTAGCAGAATGTTGCTGCTGTTGCTATAGAGACTAATGGAACTCTGTCTGGAGAACGGTCAAATACATCAGGTCGGCAATCAGGCCACGCCTCTTTGGGGGGAAAACAAACCGAACGTGCCAGTGACTATAATGCAAAATCGCGGTCCAAAACAGCACAAATAGAAAACGATCAGAGGTAAATAAGTTAAAATTTGACCGACCGACACAATGCCAAAATCCTTCACAACAACTCTGCTGGCTGGATAACGTTAAAGACACTTAGAAATGATTCATTTGGTCAACCTAAAACCATGTGTGTCTAGTCTCTCAGCATCAAGCTGGCGCAATGATCCGACCCATTGGCCAGAGATATCATGCCCTGATAAATATCTTCACCTCACTGAGTCTCTATGGAAGCTGATTACACGTGAAACAATTGTTATTTTAAGTTGTGTTGTCTGTAATAATGCTTACTATGTTAATAGTATAGCGCTATGCCTTGACTAGACTGTACCAACGGTCCTAACGGCTCATTACGATAGCAAACTCCCACTGGATGCAGAGCACGGGGGAAGCCGTGAGCTTCCTGCTGTCATACAGACTTTATTTAGGGGAATGTTTGGGGGCATGGCGAAGGAATAAAACCATGATGTTTGTTTTTTACCATGTAAACCACACAACAGCTCAGGACATTGCAGATTTGAGCTATAACGGCTTATTTTGAATGATCGCGCTGTCTATGTCTATGGAGTAAGCCGTATTGTTTCCCCCCAAAGGGGGCGTGGTCACGAGAGTTCAGTCCAGATGACGTATTGCCGACCTGATGTATCTCACTTTCTTTTTTTTTCTCAAATATTTTTTTTTGGCATTTTTTGTTTTATTAGACAGTTTGGAGAGACAGAGATGAAATGGGGCAGAGAAGGGGAATGACATGCAGAGAACGACCCGGGCTGTTTACTACAGAACCACTGATCCGAACAACTTCATACTCAACTATATGATCCCTTGGGTGCTCACTGCTCAGCTATGCACCCACCAAGTGTTGAAATGCTGAAGATCGGACGAACGGTTGACGAGTTATTCAACGGACAGAGACTCACACAGACTGACAGACAATTAGAGAATTGAATTGTTTCTCTTTTTTTTAAGATATTTTTTGGGCATTTTTATCCTTTATTGATAGTGTAGAGACAGAGTTGAAATGGGGCAGAGAGGGGAGTGACATGCAGAGAACGACCACGGGCTGGAATCGAAACCCGGGTCCGCTGCTGGCCGAGGCCCATGGGGGGGGGGGAACGCCCTACCAACTGAGCTAAGGGCGCCCCTTGAATTGTTTCTCTTAAAAAATTGTTTCAATAATAATGATAAAATGATTGAATTTGCTAAGTAGCTAATGACCAACCTAGTAGCAAAAAAAGTCACAAACATTGAACTCACAACATCTCAAAATGATGCTTGAAGGGGGCGCCCTTAGCTCAGTTGGTAGGGCGTCCCCCCATGGGCCCTTAGCTCAGTTGGTAGGGCGTCCCCCCATGGGCCCTTAGCTCAGTTGGTAGGGCGTCCCCCCATGGGCCTCGGCCAGCAGTGGACCCGGGTTAGATTCCAGCCTGCGGTCGTTCTCTGCATGTCACTCCCCTCTCTGCCCCATTTCGAATCTGTCTCTACACTATCAATAAAGCATAAAAGTGCCAAAAATATATATTTAAAAAAAATTAAATTAACATGAGATTTACACTTTGACCAATCAGAGCGAGGCTCCGATTCTCTGTTCTTATTGGCCATTCACTTTGGCACGACTTTGTTGGTGTAGAGCGTGTCAGGGAGGGACCATAGGGGAGGGACCAAAGAGAACAAGTGGAGCGGTTGAGGTATTTGGATTCGAATCTCTATCCCAACTGCCATTTTCTCCCCAAATCATATACCCCAGCTTTCAGGGTCTTGCTCAAGGACATTTCAGCAGGGTAAGGGACTGTTGAACTTTTCATGGTCAGGGTTCAGGATGATTTGAACTAATCTGTGTCCCATCTGGCAGACAGTTTATAATGAGTATGAAACCGTTCAAACTGCCAGCTCACTGTCAACCAAACATCTCCTAATCAGATCTGATGGAGAGTGGAAGTGAGTGACAGCGTGTTAGTGTGTTAATGCCCCCTGTGTGTGTGTGTGTGTGTGTGTGTGTGTGTGTGTGTGTGTGTGTGTGTGTGTGTGTGTGTGTGTGTGTGTGGTCCTCCATAATTTAGTGGCAGCTATCTGAGGTAAACAGCTGGTGATTGGAGGGGGTGCATCCTATTTTGGAACGCTTCCCAGACTCTCTCGTACACACACACACACACACATAAAAACACACACACACATAAAAACACACACACACACACACACACACACACACACGCACACTAAGTGACAGTGAGAACAGAATAAAACTATCCTTGCTCTAATATACTACATGCCTCATTATTTCCCCCCACACACACAGTCAGAAGCACATGAATAAACAAAGAGCAAGAGACAACAACCAACAATAACAGGCCACCAGAGTCCACTGTGTTTGTACACACACACACACACACACACACACACACACACACACACACACACTCTATATCTCTCTCTGCCATTACAATACACTGCTATGTTCCAAAAAACAATAGTTAGCCATCACAGCTTTCACTGAGACTAACAGTGCTATACAGTATAATATGAAAACACGTCAACACACAATACAACACTGCTGCAACAATCCCAGGCTGAAATGGGAAGAGTTTTTTTCTTTTTCTTTTGTATATACTTTATTGTAGGAGCAAAATTGTTACGGTGAGTGGCGGACAGGCAGGCAAGTAGGACCCAGATGCAGAAAGTTAAACTAGAAGATTACAAAAGGCCAACAGGCAAAAAAGTCCAGGAGAACAGGAAACACAGGACAGACTCACCAACAGGTACAATGCTCGGACAGGGAACAAAGAAACACTATGTGTCTGAAATCGCGCACTTCTGTACTTACACTTACTTTATTGAGTGCACTTTGCGCAAAACCGGAGAGTGTGCCAAAATGCAGTGCACTGTAAGTTCCTCGGTCGTGCACTCAAAACGGTCTAAAACTTGAGTGTGGAGCGATGGACACTTTCCACACTCAACGGCCGCCATCTTGCCTACGTAACGGAGAAGACGGGACAATAAAATCAAAATAGAGGAGCTTGAAGCAACCATGGAGACGAACGCGCTCTACAAAAGTTAAATTACATATTGTGTTTGTTTTTCCGCGACTAATGTGCCTGTTTTGGCTATCGGTAATGCGAGCAGAAAAAATACCACCGAAGAAGAACCGTCAAAATGCAAAGTCATTTCCGGTAGGTGCGCGACGGCAGTTGGGACAGTGCACTGTAGAAATGAGAGCACTGCGTCTATAAGTAAGTGCACTGTAGGGATAATAAAGCGCACTCAATGTAAGTGCACTTACGTAAGTGCGCAATTTCAGACACAGCATGGGAGTTATATATACACACACACACACACACACACACACACACACACACACACACACACACACACACACACACACACACACACACACACACACACACACACAAGACCAGGTAGACAACGAGGGACAGGTGAAACACATTAGGGGAGGGAGCAGTAATCAAACAGGAGGGAAACTTGACAGGACATGGGGAGGAACAAGACAGACGTACCAAAATAAAACAGGAAACACCGAAACAAGACAGGACAAAGACGGACCATGACAGAAATAAGTTATCATCTGGAATTGTTCACGTTTACAGCATAAACCTACACACGTATTTAGTGTGCAAACAATTAAAAGAAAATTTAGCTTTTTAAAATATTAATTGAATAAAAAGTAATTTAGGCCTACA
>CASHTC010000536.1:42500-65000 GCA_949357725.1 Hyperoplus immaculatus
TGCGGGACACCAACAGAGCAGCCAATGAAAGATGAAGTCCTATCCCCAACTCTGGTGCATTGTTTTCTTCCAGTGAGATAGGACTCCATCCATTTCATTGTTTCCACAGACAAATTCAAATTGGACACTTTTGAGAGCAGAACGCTATGATTAACAGTATCAAATGCTTTGCTCAGATCCAAAAATACCGAACCTACAGCACTCCCACTGTCAATATTTGTTTTGATTTTTTCAATGAGATAGCAGGTTGCCATCTCAGTTGAATGATTTTTCCTGAACCCGAATTGCATGGGATGAAGTGAGTCTTGTCCTGAGTTTAAAAAGGCAGTTAGTTGTTCAGCTACCACTTTTTCAGCGATCTTTGATACAACAGGCAAGATACTGATGGGTCTATAATTCTTCACTTCAGTTGGTTCCCCTGTTTTAAAAATAGGAACTACAACTGCAGACTTCCATGCATTTGGGAAGGTTGACTGTTTGAATGACATATTAACCAAATGTGCAATTGGAGCGCTGAAGGATTGATTATTGCTTTTAATAAAAGTTGAGTCCCACTCAAACACATCTTTTGCCTTAGAGGACTTTAAAGTGCTTAGGATTTTTAAAATCTTTGCTTGAGGAACTTCAGTTATGTTAAAAACCGGTTTGGTGTGATTCAGAGCTGAGATTTGTTTAAATCTTGCACCAAAGCTGTGTGACAAATTCTGTACTGAGTCAATAAAATATTTGTTAAATGTGAGGGCAATTTCATTAAAGTCATTTGTAATAATTCCCTGTACTTTCAGTTCACGTCCGTGTTCTTGGTTTTGCTTACTGTCAGTCTTTGTTAATTTATTAATATTTGTCCATATTAATTTGCTATTTCCTTTCCCTTCTTTAATAATAGTCATGAAGAAATTGGCTTTTGCCTTTCTTAATTCATTAACCACTTTGTTGCGGAGATTTTTGAAAACTCGTCCATCATTTATTGATTTGGACTTAAGTGCTATTTTTAAAGCAAAATCACGCTTTTTCATTAAATCCCACAGTTTCTCGTTAAACCAAGGTAGGTTACTCTTAGCACGTCTGTTTTTAAATGGTTTGTTGTATTTTTCCTTAATTTGATCTACTGTGTCTACAAAGGATTCACAAGAGGCCTCTAGATCATCTGTTTGTAGAACATCAGTCCACTCAATTTGACCTAGTTCTTCCTTAAATGTATTCATGTCTTGTTTCCTTATTCCATGGGAATGTTTATTTGTGTCTTGGCGATAAGTAAATCGTTTGTTTGTTAATTTTCTTGAAATGAGAGTCATATTGTGATCTGACAAACCAGTAAGAAGATTAAAAGATTTGGTGATTCTCTCAGGCTTATTACTAAAAATGAGATCAATTTGTGTTTTTGAGGAGTTTGTGATTCTAGTCGGTCCATCTATTAATTGAGTCATTTCAAATTGATTTGTAAGTGCTTTAAGTTTCTTTCTTGTGTTTTTTTCTGCCCAGTTTAAATTAAAATCACCTAGAACTATACATTCTTTCTTAGTATCTAATTCTTTAAGCAGGTTTTTGAAATGTTCAAAAAACGTAATGTCAGATGAGGGAGGTCTATATACACCAATCACATTAAATGACATTTGCTGAGACAAGGTGATAGTTACGGCAATACATTCCATGTCATTTGTGCATGCCAGGTCAATCTGTTTACATTTAATGTCATCTTTCACGTACATGAGCAGTCCACCGCCCCTTCCTTTATTTCTGTCTTTTCTAAAAACATTGTAGCCAGGCATTGTGAAGGACGCTACAGGCGATGATGTGGTCAGCCATGTTTCAGATAAACACAGGAAGTCCAGATTTGAGTCGGTGAAAAGTGTTTCAAGTTGTTCGGTTTTTGCTTTAACGCTACGAATGTTCAAATGTCCCCCAAGAAGACCTCTCGGTTTTGCGAGTGGATCCCAGATGATTTTGGAATGTTGGACAGTTTGGAAGAGACCAATGTTAAAGTGTTTTGTGATTGCCGGGTTTCGGGATGAATGTCCCGGTTGATTGGAATTACCTTGGTCCGAAAGTATCACGGCTGGAGGCTGCAGATCGTGCGTGGTGACGGGCCCCGGGTTCAGCTGCACATCGCCGGCCAGGAGAAGGGTTGTCAACAGGTAGACGAGTAGCTTTCTGTATGTTCGTGAAGCTTTGTCTCGCGCTGTGTTTGTTCGTTCCGATGGTGCAGTTGCTCGACCATCACGTAAGATAGTAGAGTAGGCGGTGTATTGGCTCCGTTCATTTAGTGTAGCAGGTTGTATCGGTAAGACGGTTTCTTGTGAGCTAATCAGCTGATTGATCCCGCAGCAGCGGACCGAGAAGAACAATAGCAGTACAGAGTAGATTAAAAGTACAGATCTCTCTGTAAAGTTATCAGGTATCTGCCTCTGAATGGCCTTGGTGGCTCGGATGAGACCATGGCTTCTCTTTGCTGGTTTGTAGAGTGCAGATGAAAGCAAGACTGAGGATTTGGTCGGCGTGGCTGCGGCTCCTGCCAAGCCACCAGTCAACTCCGCCATGACTCCGCCAAGCCACCAGTCAACTCCGCCATTATTATTGTTATTATTGTTATTATTGTTATTATTATTATTATTATTATTGTTATTATTATTATTATTATTATTATTATTATTATTATTATTATTATTGTTATTATTATTATTATTATTATTATTATTATTATTATTGTTATTATTATTATTATTATTATTGTTATTATTATTATTATTATTATTATTATTATTATTATTATTATTATTATTGTTGTTATTATTATTATTATTATTATTATTATTATTATTATTATTATTATTATTATTCTTTATTTCGAACAAAACGTTCCAAAAAAAAATCCCACTTTTCTTCAAGCGTAGTTCGGCTATGCATTTTATTTTTTATTTTATTTTGCATGGACCATGCACAGCTCATTAGCAGCACCAGAGTTAGCTATACGCTCATTTTTCATCTGTAGTCCCTATAGTATCTGCACTACGCCAACTTGCGCTGGTGGGGTGCAGTGTATCACTCCGCCAATCAGCTGTTCCACTCAGATCTAAGAGAGTTGACGTAGTAAAAAAAAGTTCAGAAAATAAGTCTGTTTCAGTTTGTGGTGGCAAACTAGGGCAGTGAAAAAAAAGAAGTTTTTCTTCTGGGCTGACTCATGCTACAGCGACGTCTCCCCCAAACTCCTTATAGTGACTGACAGCCATCTCCATAACCATAAGGTAACACACTAACTAATACAGAGAGATTGTGTGTGTGTGTGTGTGTGTGTGTGTGTGTGTGTGTGTGTGTGTGTGTGTGTGTGTGTGTGTGTGTGTGTGTGTGTGTGTGTGTGTATGTGTGTGTGAGCCATGTTTCTCGGTGTGGCCATAACACCTTCCATACTGCCCTCCCAAACCCTATCAAAGTCTTATTATTAGTCCACACTGCAGCCTCTTTCAGTCATGACCCAGAGCGGAGGAGGCAAAACATTATCCAAACAGATGCAAAGACAGATACTGGGATTCCCATTGGGACCTAAATGATGACTTCAGGGACATACGGTACGGTCGGTAATTTGTGGTGGATTTTTTTGGCAGTGGCTGATTTGCATTGCAATTAAAAAAGGCTCAAGAAAAGCACTGCAGTTATTATAAAATCACTAAAGCTCATACACGCGCACACACACACACACACACACACACACACACACACACACACACACACACACACACACACACACAAGCTCTTTGAGAAGAAACTGGTCCCATGTGGAAAGGGTTTTCATTTCGCAGCAGAAGATAAGACATATTTTTTCCCGTTATTTAAGAAGTAAGTGAAGAGGCAAAAATCATCCTGTTGGTCAGTGTTGGTGATGCTGTAGTATTATGACTAAATATAATGCAAACATAATTAACGTGAAAGTGCAAGTTAAAAAATGCCTCTAATATACACGCACTCACTCACTCATTCACGCACACACACACACACACACTCACTCACTCACTCACTGACTCGCTGACTCACTCACTCACTCACTCACTCACACACTCACTCACTCACTCATTCACTCACTGACTCACTGACTCACTCACTCACTCACACGCGTGCACAAATACACACACACACACACACAAACACACACACACACACACACACACACACACACACACACACTCACTCACTCACTCACTCACTCACTCACTCACTCACTCACTCACTCACTCACTCACTCACTCACTCACTCAACACAATCAAACATAAAAACACATACACTCACACCCAAGTGTCATCAAGTCAACAACGATTTGGAACTGGGAAAAAGCCTTGCACCTGAGAAAAGGCATGTGTGTGTGTGTGTGTGTGTGTGTGCGCGTGCGTGCATGTGTGTGTGTGTGTGTGTGTGTGTAAGGCCTTTTCACACCTTTCAACACACACACAAACACACACAGACTGAGCCTTTTTGCTTTTGACTTTCTACGCTTTCCGCTTTTTCTCTCCACTGTATCTGCAGCTTGGTAAATTCATTTTATCGGCGACTCTTTGACAAGTTGACGCTATACATGGATTTGAGGCAGAGGCAGAGGCAGAGGCAGAGGCAGCAGACTTTTTTTTAGGCATTTCTGTCCTGTCTGTGTGACTTGTTTTTTTGGGTGAATCGATTTGCAGATACAGACAGAAAAAGCCCTTGTGGTTTAGCAGGTGACCGAAGATTTAACTGGAGGCAAAGCAATTAGGAGGATTTCAAAGTCGCAAAAAAAAAAAAAAAAAAAAAAAGAATATAATAATAATAATAATAATAATAATAATAATAATAATAATAAAATAAAATAAAATAAAATAAAATAAAATAAAATAAAATAAAATAATATAAAATTAAATTAAATTAAATTAAATTAAATTAAATTAAATTAAATTAAATTAAATTAAATTAATCAGTTTTATTTGTGTAGCCCAATATCACAAGTAGACATTTACCTCAGTGGGCTTTACATTCCATACAATATGACACTCATATCATACATTAGTTTTACTGTATTCATTTGCTATGTGCAGGGTTCCGACGTTTTTTTAATGACACGATAATTCAATATATTTCACTATCTAGTTTCAACATGTTGGTTTTATTATATAAACTACTGACACCATTTCTACCAAATTCCATTCCATGTGTTGTCCTTAAGAGCATTTTCAATAAGTAATGTAGAGATGAAGATTCAAGAAAAATCCAGACTGGTCTCTCAATTTTTTCCGGTATAGCTGTATGATGCTTATAATCAAATTCAGTCCCGGGTGAAATGACACAAGCGGGCAATGGCCTATTTTGCATTTTTGGGTGCGACCATTGTTTCCATATCCATATGTGTGTGTGTGTGTGTGTGTGTCTGTGTGTGTGTGTGTGTGTGTGTGTGTGTCTGTCTGTCTGTCTGTCTGTCTGTCTGTCTGTCTGTCTGTGTGTGTCTGTGTGTGTGTGTGTGTGTGCATGCGCAGGCGAGATAATGAGTTGTGTTTTTTTTAGTATCAGTTAGATACTGTGGATAAATAGACAGACAGACAGACAGACAGTGTCAGAAAAATATAATTTAATGATGTTATGGCCTCCTCATTAATTTGCATTTACCCATATATAATCATTTAAACAATTGATATATTCTTCACATTTGACTTTAATAAATGTTCTCACTTCAGTTTTGGTGCTTTGGACACGAGGAGGTAGAACAGCAATAACAACTAACGCTGATTTTCCCATAAGATAGCTACATTCCTGAAGCCAACAGTCTCTGCAAAAAACAAAGGCCCTTTTGGCCAAAGCAAGCTTCAGACACTTTCTCAAGGCTGCTAGAGAAAGCCTCCCTAATTCTAGTTTCAGACGGCCAGGAAGAAGAGGACGGACTTCGAAAACTGCCTGACAACAAGATTTAACCAATCAGTAGACATTTTCAACATATGTTAATAGACTCTGCTGTCGAGAGACTCTCACTTCTTCTTTCTTTTTGTCCTGTCAACCTGCCTTGTCAATTTACTTAAATAAATACTGAGGCCGAGATCCTGAATTTTACACCTTTCTCCATGGTTATTTTTCCCTTCATAAATAAGGCTAAAGAACACGTATATTTTTATTTCTAAATTTTTATTTCAAACCAAGTGTCTAGGGAGTGTCTAGGCGCTGGGTTGAAAAAGTCTTTCGACCGCTTATTTTAGTTCACTCGTTGCCTTCAACGATTTATTTGTTTGCCAGTATATTGTCCTTTATTTAGAAGAAAGTTTTGTTCTTTTTTGAGCTGTAAAATAAATTCAATACATATTTTTTAAATCGCGAGTGCTTGAAATTGTTTGGAAGCGAGTCGAGCTGACCCCGCCTTCTGTACCCACGGCTGAACGAAGAACAGCCGAGACAACAACAGTCTAACTATTAACCCTAATCCCTAACACAACATGGTATATGACATTCATAAATGCGACCATCGTTTCCATATCATTTTACCTCCATTGTTTTCGCTGCTCTGAAAACAAAACCGTTGCCGACGGCGATCTTTGTAATTGATCTGCTCACCGGAATGAATGAGCTTGAGTTTCCCTTTGCTACATTGAGTTAATAACTGCAGCATTCAACTTGCCCCGAAGGATGAGGCTTAATGTGATCGCACACACACACACACGCACACACACAGACACACACACTCACACGAGCATGCACAAACGTATGCACACACACACGCACACACACACACACACACACACGCACGCACACACGCACGCACACACACACACTCACACACAGACACGCACACTCAAATACACGCATGCACAAACGTATGCACACACACACACTTGTACTTCTATCCTTGTGAGGACATTTATTGACATAATGCATTCCCTAGCCCCTTACCCTAACCCTAACCATCAAAAATAAATGCCTAACCCCAACCCTCACACTAACCCTAACATAAACCTAATTCATACCTGAACCTTAAAACCTAGTGTGAACCCTCAAACAGCCCTTTAAAGGCCTGTCCCATAGTGAGAATCTAGCAAAATGTCCTCACTCAGATTGTTAAAAGCTAAGAACTGGTCCCCACAAAGACATGTGAACAAGTAAACACACTTGCACACACACACACACACACACACACACACACACACACACACACACACACACACACACACACACATACACACACACACACACACACACACACATACACACACACACACACACACACACAGCTATTAACACTGAAAGGAATTATGAATATATAAATAGATTAATATTTATATATATATGTATTTATATATAGTGCTATGACCACTTAGCTTAGTATGAGAGAGGAAACAGAGAGACAATGAGAAAGGGGAGATGTGTGTGTGTGTGTGTGTGTGTGTGTGTGTGTGTGTGTGTGTGTCTGTGTTCGTATGTGTGTGTATCTGTCTGTCTGTGTCTGTGTGTGTGTGTGTGAGCATGATTATAATTTGTTTACATCAATGAGCCACATTGTTATGAGCATAAATCTGTTTCTTGTATTTATTTATTTGCTCAGTCTGTCTCACATTACTAACTGTTTAGAAGGCGGAAGAATACAAGAGACAAGGGTTATTTGTGTGTGTGTGTGTGTGTGTGTGTGCGTGTGTGTGTGTGTGTGCGTGTGTGTGTGTGTGTGTGTGTGTGTGTGTGTGTGTGTTAGTGTGTGTGTGTGTGTGTGTGTGTGTGTGTGTGTGTGTGTGTGTGTGTGTGTGTGTGTGTGCATGTGTGTGTGTGTGTGTGTGTGTATCTGTTATCATTACAGGCTAAACACCTCCAGATCTCTGCTGCTGTTGTAACCACATTCACACTTAACCACTTCCCCTTTAGTTCTTACACAAGACGACTGCACGGACACAATGAGGAACCAACAGCTCTCAGACTGTTACAATATAATCTTGTTTGTGTCTTTCCCCAACTGTTACAGAATCACCATATTGAACCAAGGAGGCTAGGAGTTTAATACTTCACCTGTCTGTCCATGTGTGCTGTCAAACATCACAGTGAATCCTGTCTGTCTTATGATAAACACAATGTAAAGATGACAACAGAACACTGAGCATATTTGATAGATTGATTGATTGATTAAATTTGATTTCAGACAAGTCCTCTCCCGTACAAAAAATATTTGTGTCATCTGCAAATAACACAAATTGTAAAATATTTGATGTTTTACATATGTCATTTATGTAGAGAATAAAAAGAATTGACCCTAATACTGACCCCTGGGGGACCCCACAAGCAATGTCCAAACAAGCTGACACGTATTCACCCATCTTCACAAACTGTTGCCTGTTCTGTAGATAGCTCCTCAGCCAGTTTAATACAACCCCCCTGATACCATACCGTTCTAATTTATTAATTAATATATCATGATTTATGGTATCAAATGCTTTTTTGAGATCAATAAAAACACCAGCTGCATATTTATTTTTGTCCAGGGAATTTGATATCTTTTCAATTAGCTCAATGACTGCTAATGAAGTGGATCGGTTGGGTCTGAAGCCGTATTGGCTGTCAGTTAGTAAATTGTGTTTATTGATGAATTTGTTAAGTCTAGCAGCAAATACTTTTTCTAAGATTTTTGAGAACTGAGGAAGCAGTGAAATAGGCCTGTAGTTTGTGAAGTGGTGTTTGTCTCCAGTTTTGTACAGCGGTATGACTTTTGCCATTTTCATTTTTCTTGGGAATTTACCAGTTTTAAATGATAAATTACAGATGTGCGTTAATGGCTTCGAAATTCCGTGAATTACCTCTTTGACTATTCTCATATCAATGTCACTATAGTCAGTAGAAGTTTTATTTTTGCATTTATTGACAATCTCTATAAATTCACTCTCTTCCACTGCTGTTAGAAACATTGATTTTGGATTAATGTCTATGAAATCATTTATCCTGTCATCAGATCTCACAGGAACAGGTATCTTTTCAGCCAGTATTGGTCCAACATTTACAAAATATTGGTTGAAGCCATTTACTGCATCATCCATATTATCAATAGTCATATCATTTTCAATAAACTCATGTGGATAATTAACTTGTCTAGAACCATTTCCAATAACATTATTCAGTATATTCCATAGACCTTTAATATTGTTTTTATTATTATCTAATACTTTTCTATAATATTCTTTCTTACTAATTCTCATAATGTTAGTTAGTTTATTTTTATATTTCTTATATTTATGTTCTTTGGTTCTAAGCTTTATAACTTCTTTATATAGTGTATTTTTCTTTTTGCAGGCATTTTGTAATCCCTTAGTTACCCATGGACTATCTGAATATTTAAATTTAATTTTAATTTCTTTTATTGGGCAATATTTATCATACAACAATTTAAATATCCCCAAGAATATTTCATAACCTTTATCAATATTTTCTTCTTTATATAATGGTTCCCAATTTTGATTTAATACTTAATTTTTTAAAGTGTTTATTGCCTCTTCTGTCCGTACTCTTCTGTACTTGAATGTACTCTCCTGTTTTTCCCTTTTTTCCCTCTTGTAGTTATTATTGTACACAAGAAACACTGGCAGATGGTCACTGATGTTATTGATCATTAATCCACTGATTGTATTATTGTCTATAACGTTTGTAAAAATGTTGTCTATCAATGTGGCACAGTGAGATGT
The DNA here is from genome assembly GCA_949357725.1 of Hyperoplus immaculatus. NCBI lineage: Eukaryota > Metazoa > Chordata > Actinopteri > Uranoscopiformes > Ammodytidae > Hyperoplus > Hyperoplus immaculatus. The sequence goes on from CASHTC010000536.1 coordinate 52,152, forward strand.
GATCCTGCTTGGTCTGGTGATTTTTGGATAGAGACACAGACTGTACATTGTATTGATAAAGTCATCAGTTGGTTTGTGTTTATTGGGATTAAGAAGATCTATATTAAAATCCCCACAGATAAATATGACCTTTTGCTTTGACAATGTGTACATTTTTTCCATCCATTCCTTGAATATGTCAATATCAGAACCCGGTGCTCTATAAATACAACTAACAATCACATTCTTCTTATTATTATATAGAACACAAGTTGCAAAACATTTATCTTAAAAAACAATGTTCACACGTTGACTTCCTCAGTCCTCTACTTCTTCTTCTTGTCAGAAAGTCAAGTCATTGTGAAAAAGGCACAGTGGGACTCGACACAGTGTGAATATGAGACCGACTAAGAGCCAATCAGATGGATGGATCACTATGAGGAAGTGACATCATTCTAATCACAATAAGTATATGCAGCTCAACTTTAGAAACTCAGACAGTTCTGAGCATGAGAACAGGAGAGACGGACAATCACGATGGCTGAGTTCAGATGGATTAAAGTGACTTTATTTCTTGCAGCGCTGCTTCAGTTTACAGGTAAGAACACACACACACACACACACACACACACACACACACACACACACACATATATATATATATACTTATATATGACTGTATCAACAGTTAACTGTTGAAAGCTAAGGATAAAGAAATAAATTGTCAAACGAACTATGAGCATTTTGGACATTTTCTCTCATCTTCTCAACAGCAGCACAGACCGATCTGCATGTCCTCTCCTACACTGAGTCCATCACTGCTGTCAGAGATGGAGATGAAGTCACTTTGTCTTGTGCAAATGTGATGAAGGGTCAGGAGCAGTGTGACAGTACAACCTGGGTCTACACTGGTTCAAGAAGCTCAGCAGTAGAGCTGGTGACACTTGGACAGATCGGTGTGGATGCTGGAACCAAATCACACGGACTGAGTGTCACAGCAAAGTGTTCGCTGGTTATAAAGAAGGTCACAGCTGAGGATTTTGGTCGTTACCACTGTCAACAACACAAACCAGGAGTTAAGCAAGATACTTACGTTGATCTGTCTGTTGTTACCAGTGAGTATTTACATCATGATGTTTTCAGCTCAAACTGTTTTTTTAGAAGAAAATACTGAAACTTTACAATAATCATGATTACATTGAATAAGTTATTTTTTAAATTATTTCTCTGTCACATTATCTCCATCTTCACCAGTGACTGAGCAGGCGGACGATGGTGAGGTGACGGTAAACTGCTCTGTGTCGAAATATGAACGATGTTCACACAGACTGAAGTGGCTGTTTACTGGTACAGATGTGGAAAAAGCTCATGGACAAACACAGTCTCCCTGCTTCGCCTCTGTGACCATTCCGACTTCTCATCACATTTACACATCAGGGGACAAACTACTGACATGTGAAGTGACTGATGATGATAACAAAGTGCAGGAGTTTCCCTTCAGACTTCAGCCCTCAGGTGAGAATATGTTGAGGTTCATTAATTATTACATGGCACTTTGAGAATCCTATGTAAATCACGGCATTCTACAGGTCTGTTATTTCCAGCTAGACAGACCGCTGTCAAGGGCCGTTGCTAAGGACTTACGTCATAGTTTTGATGGATAGACGTCTACAAACAGGGCTACTACTCGTTCAGAAAACAAAGGAATACTTTTTCAACATGACTTTGCATGTATCAGGAGAGCAGGGAACACAGGAGTCATGGTTAATGTTCGACAGGAATCCAGTCAACACGACGTGAGGACGTTTGGCCGCATATTGACAGTTAGCCTATAGGCTACAGTAACTTCAGGCTGCAGCCCGCGATGTAAATGTTCCGCAGTCATTTTCTCCGTGAATTGTGTTATTTATGTTGGGGGATAATGCTTTGTTAGCTAGATGGAGCTCTTGTTAAACATATTGGCCGATTAGAATTATTATTTGTACAGTGTGCAAGTCTTGAGTTGTGCAAAACAGTAGCTCTAGCTAACAGCTGAGCCGGAGCCTCCGGTCAGCTGTAGCAGACAGTCTAGCGGGGCGAGTAGACTATTCCCCCGTTACTAGGTCGTATCCTTGGTCATTCCGATTTACTGGTGTATTAAACTACGTTTTAGTTACATAAGAACCTAGTGGGTTTGCAATGACCATTCCAGTTATTAGACAAGGTCTCAGGGTTGCTAGGGAAACGAGTTGTTTTTTGTTAAACTCTTCTAGGTTGGCCGCAGCTTGACATAGTAACCGTTGCTACCGAGTGAGTTCTGACCGTGTAGCGGATTGTTTTTGGCTGTTAAAACAACATGTTGCTTCAATAAATTGCTTTATTTTTTGTAGTAGCCATGTAATAAGCGGGATAAAGTATAGCGAACGGGTCACTTGCTAGAAATAAACACCTTCAAGCTGAACAAGAGCCTCCTGCTTAAGCTTGTCGGTTTTTATTTCTAGCAAGTGACCCGTTCGCTCTACATTATCCCTTACTTAATTCATTTGTGTAAGTTTTAACATCAGAGCACAGGTTTCAAACTGAACAGTTGGTTGAGTTGTGTTTGTCTGTTCAGGTGAGGACACAACAACAGCTCCGTTTCAACCACCAGGGAGAGACTCAACATTGTTATCTTTTTCTACTAAACTCACAGTGAAGAAAGACATTTTAGACACTGAGACATTTTGTATTTCTTTTTTGTTTTGTTTTGTTTAATAAGTAAATGGTTAAATGTTTTGGAAAGCTGGCCCAGTATTATGAAATGTTTCTCACTTGAAAAAATCCACTAACAAACTGCTAAACGCGTTCTGGTCCTTCTGATTTTTTTTCTGATAACTTTTCTTCCCTGACATTACTGTTCAGCTCCTACATATTGTCCAGACTGTTCTGTTGTGAACTACGTGATGGTGGCTATGCGTGTGGCTGAATTTCTCCTCATCACTGTGATCACTGTTCTCCTCATCAGAGCTCGAGGTGAGAACATTCAGACCAACGTTTGTTTAGAGCGATTAACACAAAGTGTGAGTTTAGAGCTGAAATGTTTCTCTGTGGTTTATCTTCCAGTGAACCAGAGAACACCTGATGACACCACTGTGAGTTTAACATCAAATATTAAAGGTGCTCCGAGGAACTTTCAGTTTGTGTTTCATTCTTGCACCCCCTTTGGACAAAAGTGGTAGTGTTTTACCACGCCAGCTGTTCTTCCTGGGTGAGCGTATACCCAAGACAAAGGCATCAAGAAAAACTATGTAAAAGTAGCGTTCTTTGCACTGATGATCTCTTTTGCTGTTACATATAATGTATGATCATCAGAGGAAAAATGAGACTTTCAGAAATATTTAAAAGTTCCTCGTAGCACCTTTAAGTGAACTGATGTGCGTCAAATTTTATTTAAATTTAAATGTTAATAGTAAGTCAGTGTAAATGATGTGAAGCTTCTGGTGACTGTCCATGTTACTGTAAAACAGGACTGTGAATGTCTCACTGTTTGTGTTGCTCCAGGTTTCATACTCAGTGAGAAGCAGAAGAGTGAGGCGTTCAGGAGCAGCAGACAATCAGGTAAAGATCAGATCAGACAGTAACTCATGGTGCATTCAGGTTCAAAATTATATAATTAAATTATCTGTGAATTGTGTAGGACACAGTGGACTATGACGACGTTGGAGAACCTTCTGCTTCTGTCAGAATCCACTGATCAACAACTTCAACATCAACTCACTAGAGAAATGACTCCGCTGCAGCTTCACATTTCTTCATAGGATTATATTGCATGAAGGGTCGCTACCATTTGAATTAAGGCCTCCAGATTCTTCAGATTTGCTTATTTTAACATGTGTAAGTAGCTTAGCATGACCCCACCTTTATCACCCACTATTCAGCTCATAGCAGTATTGCATTGGTCAACAATGTGTTCCACCCAAGTTATCAACAGAGGAGAGTCACAAGGAAGGACATGGGTTTAAAAATGTCTTAAATGCTTAAAGTGCTCATATGGTTTTGCATTTTTATACTGAGGTATGATCTTACTTTTTGTTTATATAATTCCTGCATCTTTAACATTTACATTTCTAATGATTGAACATGTGTATTAATACTTTTGTACTTTGAAGTTGTTTGCTCTTGAAAGGTTGAGATGAGGTTTGACCTGAGTTTGACCTGACTCTCTCTGTGTCAGTAGGAACAGGTAGAAAGCTCATAGTTTAATATAGATATGAGGCCTGTGTCTGTACAAGACATGATGTGGGTCAAAGTGCAGCTACAGGAGGAGAGAGAGAAGTAAAGACAGAAAGAAACATATATAATGATGCTTTGATGATTTTTATTCATGATATGCTGTAGAGTCAATTGATTTCTTGTGTTTCCTTTTCTTACCTTATATGTCCTCATTGTTTAACCCATTGATGACTATGGCAATCTAGGATGCATGTCCTTAATGCCTGAGGGTTTTCTGAAAAAATAGTAGGAATTGTCAAGTCTACCAAAACCTTAATATCTAAGCCTGTGTAGCACATAGAAACATGAAATAAAATACATTTAAAAGTTAAGGTTCACAGGTTTTATTTAAACATGCTCCCTTAGCGCTTACAAACCAACAAATATTTCTAAAAATCGTCAAAATGAGATGAATTAGAAAATTATTAAATATTGTTAATAAATAGATGCAATGTGTTGTGTGATTTTCGTCAGTAGTCTATAGTAGCCCTTGATTCTGCGCACCAAACGCCACTAACCGTTCTGTCGCCGACATAGCTGGCGTATTTTTTTAATTATTTTGTTTTATTTTTTTATTTTTTATTTTTTTGATTGACATGATTTTTGGCAAACCACACAACTTTTGGGTGATCACGTGGTCTTAAAAAAATCAACAAAACCCACCTCGTGTATTTGAACCAATGACAGTGCATTCTATGCTGGGAATGCCATGAAAATTAGATAAAGTAATAATGCTGCGCGACGCAGCATCAGGCAGGAGAGCCAATGTGGCATCGCGCAGCAGCCGTCATCAATGGGTTAATATAGATACGATAGGCTTTTGATTTAGGCTTTTGGAGCTTTCCATGTTGTTAAGCACTTTTGAATAATTTACTCTTGTTTGAATACGTTGTATATTTCTGCTGAGCTCGCTGAATAAAACCAGGTAGATCTTTTGATCGACTGAAAAAGACAAAACTCTCACTCATTATTTTTCTTCTTGACTCCACCTGCTAGAGACACACATCACAGTATTCATGTCAAACAAACTCAGCTACCACAGATGTGCACAAAGACTTTCTGGTCCAACTTGGTTGAAATGTGTCTTTGTCCTCTCCCTATCTGTTATCTCAGGGGTGTTCAAAGTGTGAGAGAGTGAGCCCCCCCTCAGAGAACACATTTCAGCGGAGCCCCCCCCCCCCCCCTAATTTTTTTTTTTACAAATTTAAACATATTTCTAAACATTTTTGTGCGTTTTTAAACACATTTTTTAATACATTTTAGCATCTTAACCCAGTGTTTTAATCCTGCTTCCTTTAAGCATGGACAGTAGTGACTGAGTGTGCAGCAGAGTGAGAAAGATAGGCAGCCAGACTTGCCCAAATTATTGACTAGTGAAATGTCATTCACACACCCAGTGTTTTTTCGCTATAGCCTCCAATGTCCTGATGGAGGAAAAGGGGGGTCCGGGGGTATGCCCCCCCGGGAGATTTTTTTTCACCTTTTTAAAGTGAAATGCATGAATCTGGTACACTTTGAGAGGAAAATCAAGTAAATATGAGGAATTTTGTGTGAACAAATAATTTGGAGACACTGGGTCTGATGAATTAGAAGCTATTGAAGAAAGACATATGGATTTTTCATAAAAATATTAATTTAACATAAAAAAAATTATGCAGGGTCCTCTGGGTTGGGCTTGGTGCTCTTTTTCTTTAACGAGACCTATTTCTCTGTAATATAATGAATCCATTTAAATGCAGTGAGAGGAACGAAGCAGAAGAACTCTTGTCCAGCTATGCCGTGATCTTAATATAAAAAACACTAACTAAAAAAAAAAAAAAATGTATTTATCTTTTTTCACATATTCATCCGCGCCCCCCCTGCCATAACCCCGCGCCCCCCAAGGGGGGCGTGCCCCACAGTTTGAAAACCACTGGTCTATGCCTAAGAACTGAAGGGGAAGGGTTTGAATGTGGTGACAACAGTAGCAGACATTTGGAGGTGTTAGCATGTAATGATCAACAGATAAACACTAGAAAACACACACGGCTCACAGGAACACTTCGCTTGGACATTAAGACAAAAAGGGACACATTTATTTTTGTATCCCCTTCCCTATACAAACCTTTTCAATGCAGAGCCTTTCCAGAGTATTTTTTTAAAAAGATATAGATATACATTTTTTGGGGCATTTTTTTATGCTTTAAGGCCTTTGCACACCGGGCGCGACGCGAATAAACGCAACGTAAAAGCGAATGTTTTGAAATGTGAATTTTGTCGCGTCTCACTTTAGAAGCGACGTCCCAGAAAAATCAAACTCAGTTCGAAAAAATTAAAAACGCAAATTTGCGATGCGAAATGACGGCGCGGGTGTGGAAGGTTGTATTGACTCTGTATACATCCGTTAATTAACGGATTAATCGCACGAATAAAACGCGCCCAGTGTGCACAGGCCTTTACTGATAGTGCAGAGAGACAGAGGTGCAATGGGGCAGAGAGAGGAGTGACATGCAGAGTACGACCGCGTGCGGGAATCAAACCCGGGTCTGCTGCTTGGCCCTAAACGAGACATTCTAATCCTGTATCAAGCAGTACGTAGAGTAGGGTTCATATTGAGTGTCAAGTGTCATGCTGTGGCTATGGTGCATCTTTCGCAATTACTATTCAACCTCATGATTAAAATCAACGATGCACGTCCTGTTTTCGTGCATCTCAGAGCTGTTTGCAGTCTCCCTCCTTTGCTTGTGTAACTTAATCTGCATATAATCTGATGTGTTTAACTTCCACACTCGCACACATATGTTCTCACGTAGCTGCCTGAGTTTAGATCACTTCTTCAGACTTCCTATATTTTTACCTCCCTCCCTCCCTCCCTCCCTTTCTTCTTTACATCTTTTTCCGCAATTTTAGATATGCTATTGATGTTATAATTTAGTCATTTAGTTGACACCTTTGTATTCACTTGTGGCAAATAAAAAATGTTTGTAAAATTAATAAATAATAAAAAAAAAAATCTCATCTTTGTATCGTTGCATCAATCTTTTTACTGAGAGTTAAAGGGGAAGTATTAGTGTGCGGATGTGGTTACAACAGCAGCAGGGCTCTGGAGGTGTGAGCCTGTAATGATCAACAGATAAACACTAGAAACACACACGGCTCACAGGACGCGAGGACATTAAGACAAAAAGGGACAAATTTATTTTTATATCCCCTTCCCCATACAAACCTTTTCAATGCAGAGCCTTTCCAGAGTATTAAATGGATGGTTCATGCAATTATCTTTAGGTAATTTGTTAATTGGGATGTGCAAAGAAATATTTAGAGGTCCAGATGGTAATTTGAGAAGTAGGCTATACACTTTTCAAAATGAATATTGTTTTCCATAAAAGCAAGATATTTTAGACTTTTATAATTAAAATTAAATTCAGAAATGATAATGAAATGGATGAATAGTTTGTTTTTCACTCCAAATTGAATATTGATATGTACTCTTTATTTGAAATGTTATAATTACAATTAAACCTTTTTTTATAAAACATTTATACCTTTTTATTCACAGTTTAGACATTAATAGATAAGGCAGGTCAAAGGTATTGTACAGTAAATAAAGCATTATATAAACATGTTCCTAATATCTAGAAGGACATTTTTTAGACATTCTGCACCTTTTACTGTGGGGTAAAAACATTAACAAAGGCAGGGCCAAAAGGACTCTATAACACACACACACACACACACACTCACTCACACACACACACAGGACTATTCAGCGCTTCATTTTGGATAGACAGACAGACAGACAGACAGACCAACCCGGTATCACGCCGAGGCGTGTAATAGACACGCTTGGACCGGCGTGTCTATTACACGCCTTGCCTGACCAGGGCGTGTGAGTTACACGCCGTCCCCCACCCGTCTAAATGAACAGAGGAATAGCAGCAACAACAGGGGCCGACATGATGTTCTCCCAGCATTTCAATACTATCCAGCTGCAGCCGCGGAGACAAACAACCTGGAATGGGTGGTTAGGGTTAGGGCAAGGGGACAGGGAGAGGTTAGAATATAGATAGAACATTGACGGTTAGGGTTAGGGCAAGGGGACAGGGAGAGGTTAGAATATAGATAGAACATTGACGGAACACCGCGGCGGCCACCGCGGCGGCCATCTTGACTACGGTGCGTGTAACTCACACGCCCTGGTCAGGCAAGGCGTGTAATAGACACGCCGGTCCATGCGTGTCTATTACACGCCTTACCGTGAGATCGGGTTGGACAGACAGACAGACAGACAGATAGACAGATAGACAGATCTTTCCGAAAATTTGCCGGAATGACTTTGGGGTTGAAAATATAACAAAGGCAGGGCCAAAAGGAATCTATAACACACACACACACACACACACACACACACACGGAGTCAGGGAGTGGAAAGCAGCTGGGTTAGACCTTGTATTAATCTTTAGAGTGAGCCCGTACGGTTGAAGCTCCTGGGAGGCTATTAGCTTCAGGACTATTCAGCGCTTCATTTTGGATTAGCTCGCTCCGGGACGGGGATTAACACCAACTACACACACACACACACACACACACACACACACACACACACACACACACACACACACACACACACACACACACACACACACACACACACAGCCATATTACAATAGATCCAAAAAGCCCTTTTCGCTGTTACTGTATATATCGCCGGGTCACCTCTGCTGCTCTACTGTTAAACTGTCTTATACTGTCTTTTGAAAATAGAACAAAGGACCGTCAGATAGTGGATATAGCTCAGTATCTGTCCGCTGGTGCGTTGAATGGGTTTTGCAGTCGTACGCGTTTTTTTTTTTAATTGTACTAAGCTATATGATAATGCCATTTAAAGGTGCTCCGAGGAACATTAAGCTTTTGTTAATTCTAGCGCCTCCTTTGGACAAAAGCGGTAGTGTTTTTACTACGCCAGCTAATAGTTCCTGGGTGAGCGTATACCCATGACGAAGACATTAAGAAAAACTATATAAAAATAGCATTCTTTGCACTGATGGTCTCGTTTGCTGTCACATGTCATTCATGATCATCAGAGGAAAAATCAGACTGTTTCAGAAATATTAAAAGTTCCTGGGGGTGCCCTTAGCTCAGTTGGTAGGGCGCCACCCCCCCCCCCCCCCCATGGGCCTCGGTTCCAGCAGCGGGCCTGGGTTCGATTCCAGCCCACGTCGTTCTCTGCATGTCACTCCCCTCTCTGCCACATTTCAACTCTGTCTCTACACTATCAATAAAGCATAAAAATGCCCAAAAAATTGTACAAGTGTTTGTGTTTGTGATTTGGTCAACCCCCTTGAATATGTATTTTTTTAACATTGTTTGGTCCCTATGCTTTCTATATTTCACTGTGCATTTATTACCTTTTAAATAAAAAATTCATGGATGCCTTTATAACTAGCTTGTGTTTCATCTGCTCATTGAAAAAGTTACCTGTAACTGTTTTAAACCTGCAGTGTGTAGAATTTTGGGTTTTATTTCCTAGCAGATTTTGTAGAAAGTAATTATAATATCCACAAGTACATTTAATTTAGTGCATAATAGCTGAAAAAAATGTTTTGAATTATAATTTTTTTCCCTGAGAAAGGGTCTCATATATGTCCATATTTCTGCATATTTTGGACCAAGGCCTAGTGCCGCCATCTTGAAAGTGTCATAGTTGGAATGTCATCAGGTGCATTGTTTAAAATTTAGAATTGTTCTTGTCCTTGAAGGCCACTGTAGCTTCTGTTATTATTCGAAAGGGTTGGGGTTACCCAGGGAGCGTTGCATTCTAGAACTTTGTAGAACTTTCTTGATGATGTCATATTACACACTGCACCTTTAATTAGGCTATATTGTACTTCCACCCATTGCATATGAATTTCAGCCATTCTAGATCACTGTCTTATTGTTTCAATTGTTTTGTTCTCTTCATCACAGACAGTATGGGTATTGGAACGCAGCCACAGTCTATGGTTGTGTATCGTCACATATACATTAACTGATGTATTAACACTGGATTTAACACTGGAAATAATACCTGAATTAATACAACCGATGTGGCCCTAGAAATCCACTCAGGAATTCCTCCACCTTTATTACCAGTCCAGCAATGCAGCCAAATGCCCATTCCCCCAGCTAAGGACGTCCGAGGAGTATTAAGGTTTATTCTTTTTGATTCAGCGGTCACTGATGCATGGGTGTGTGTGTGTGTGTGTGTGTGTGTGTGTGTGTGTGTGTGTGTGTGTGTGTGTGTGTGTGTATGCTGCTGACTGAACCATTTTCTTTTGAGTGGTGTGCATACATTACGGTGAGGGGCTATTCTTTAAGCCCCTCGCACTAGAGCACACACACACAAAAACACACACACACACACACACACACATTATTTATTCACACGGTGCAGTACAGTAAAGTGCAGAGCTGGATGGGCATTTACATTTAGAGTATTTCAGAGTCCAGATGAGTTTGTTTGTCTTGCCTGAAAGCGCAGAAGCAGTGTGACCTTAACCACAAGTGCTGCGGTTTTTACATAGTCGGAATTATGAACCAGTTCTAACACGCTCACAACCCGTTATTTATACTCAAGAGACCCAGCAATTGACCCAGAAGTTCGATTCCAGCCCGCGGTCGTTCTCTGCATGTCACTCCCCTCTCTGCCCCATTTCAACTCTGTCTCTCTACACTATCAATAAAGCATAAAAAAATGCAAAAAAAATGCAAAAAAAAAAAAAAAAAAAAAGATCAATTGAGGGGTGTCACTCATTTGCAACAATACATCAGAATATACAATGTACAAATACATCAAATACACAGCAACTGATGAAGACAGAGGGGAAAACACAATGGTATTTCAGCGTCCAGATGAGTCTGAATTATGAAGTACTTTTAACTCGTTCACAACCAAACTATGATCGTACACATACGAATGTATTGCAATGGTGGATTTCTACACAATACTAAAACGAAAATACTATGTTTTAAATAATTTATAAACAAATGAAAGGTAGAGAGGAGGTGAATACTGGAGAAAGAATCCAGGAAGGGAATGAGAGAGTGTGGAGTGTGAGTGAGTGAGTGAGTGAGTGAGTGAGTGAGTGAGTGAGTGAGTGAGTGAGTGAGTGAGTGAGTGAGTGAGTCTGTGTGTGTGTGTGTGTGTGTGTGTGTGTGTGTGTGTGTGTGTGTGTGTGAGAGAGAGAGACAGAGAAAGAGTGTCAGTGATGAAAAGCAAAAATTCTCAAAGAAGGAGAATCCTCAGCTCCACAGCTCATCTCCTGCTCAAGCTTCAGAAGGATTCGCTCACACACACACACACACACACACACACACACACACACACACACACACACACACACACACACACACACACACACACACACAGAGGACTGTCTCCTCAGCTAAGGCAGCTATATAGGGCTCTGTTTCAAGACATATGATAGGCACAAATAAGCTTTTGCTGCAACCTCTATTTTTTATTTATTTTTTAACTTTATTTATACAGATAAATCCCATTGAGACCGAAGACTCTTTTGCAAGGGAGACCAAGTTACCATTCACACACACATTCATACACCGATAGCAGGCTAACCGGGCTGGGATCAAGCCGCCAACCCTTCGATCATTGGCCGACCCGCTCTACCACCTGAGCCACAGTCGCCCCTAATTATTAAATTTTAAAGCTGTAAAAGTATAACATCTGTATTTCTAATTTAAGTTTATAATACGCTCTGTGCACAGTCGCTTGAGCAATATGATAACACAAGACTAATCCTACGCAGACAGAAATGTAGCATCACTTAATCCCATTGGGTTTGGACATGGTTATATTCACAATTACTTTACTCTCTCACACACGCACGCACACACACACACACACACACACACACACACACACACATACACACACACACACACACACACACACACACACACACGCACACGCACACGCATACACACACACACACACACACACATACACACGCACACACACACACACACACACACGGTTATATTCACAATTACTGGAAGGATAAAAAGCGTTGAGATGGGATTTAATTTGATCTGAGTAATGATTTGATTTCACTTCAGTGATCGCTCTGGTTAAATTAGCTTGTTGAAGCAGCAACTGCACATTAGCGCACACACACACACACACACATACACACACACACACGCACACACGCGCTCTCATTCCAATATAAATAGCACAAGACTGATAATTATTTGATAATCGAATAAACATCTTCCCCTTTTAGAAGTGTTTTAGAAATGTGTACAGGCCTCCAAGAAAAAACTGAACTGTTGGTAAATGGTAAATGGACTCCACTTATCAAGCGCTTTTCCCTGGTTTTTCACAGACTCAAAGCGCTTTACATTGTTTTGTACACATTCACCCAATCACACACACATTCACCCACACACATTCATACACCGATAGCAGCAGCAGCTACCACGCAGGGTGCAAGCTAACTATCAGGAGACATTTAGGGTTCAGTGTCTCTTTGCCCAGGGACACTTGGACATGTGGCAGGGAGACGGGGGATCGAACCACCGACCCTGCAACCCAGTGGACGACCGCCCTACACACTTCACCACTGCCACCCTATTGGTAAATAGTTTTTCTTTTTACAACAC
>CASHTC010000536.1:75000-76626 GCA_949357725.1 Hyperoplus immaculatus
CAGAGTGGAGTAGAATATAGCGCGGCACCATGTTAGTACAGGTGACACTCGAAAAAATTAGAAAATCGTGCAAAAGTTCATTTATTTCAGTAATTCAACTTAAAAGGTGAAAATAATATATGTTATAGACTCATTACAAGCAAAGTGAGATATTTCAAGCCTTTATTTGTTATCATTTTGATTATTATGACTTACAGCTTATGAAAACCCCGAAAATTTGAATATTACATGAAATCAATAAAAAAGGGATTTAAATACAGAAATGTGAGTCCTCTATAAAGTATAATCATGTATATGTACTGAGTACTTGGTTTGGGCCCCTTCTGCCACTCATTTTCCATGATATTCTAATAATATGAGTATCACCTGTAAGTAAATCAGGCTTTAGTCATATCATATAGCACTATAAACCATACATATGTCATGGAATAGCACCATTTTATCCATTTCAGCTCATTCACAGTCTTCAAGGCTGGACTATTTATTTCAGTGTCACTTTCCCAGCCTGAAATATACATTAAAGCTGGGGTATGTGATTTCTGATTGGTCAAAATTAACATGAGCTGTACACTTTGACCAATCAGAGCGAGGCTCCGATTCTCTGTTCTTATTGGCTGTTGGGACTGTCCATTCACTTTGGCACGACGTTGTTGGTGTAGAGCGTGTCAGGGAGGGACCATAGGGGAGGGACCAAAGAGAACAAGTGGAGCGGTTGAGGTATTTGGATTCAAATCTCTATCCCAACTGACATTTTCTCCCCAAATCCTCCACCCCAGCAAGTGTCACTGTCCCAGCCTGAAATATATGTTATTGATGAAACACATTTGATTGTATGCATATTATTACTTTCTAATGTCCTCAGCTTTAGCCCTGAACTTTCATTTAATTCCAAGAAGTTCCCTAGTCATAAAACAGACGTTTACTCACCGAATTACACTGAGTTTAACAAACAGCACAGCACACACCAGGGCAGAAAGCTTTCTGTGTGTGTGTGTGTGTGTGTGTGTGTGTGTATGTGTGAGTGTGCGTGTGTGTGTGTGTTTATGTGTGTGTGTGTTTGTGTGCGTGTGTTTGTCTGTATGTATGTGTGTGTGTGTGGTGTGTGTGTTTGGCTGTGTGTGTGTGTGTGTGTGTGTGTGTGTGTGTGTGTGTGTGTGTGTGTGTGTGTGTGTGTGTGTGTGTGTGTGTAATCTTCTGATGTGAAACCTGAGCTGTGAAGAGCTCCGGTGCTCGACAGTAATGCTAAGCGGCTTTACCCAGAGCTAGCGCCTATAAGCTAACCGTCCTGCTATGCCTCTTAGACGACACACAGACACACACACACACACACACACACACACACACACACACACACACACACACACACACACACGCACTCACACACACAGAGACACACACACACACACACACACACACACACACACACTCACACACACAGAGACACACACACACACACACACACACACACACACACACACACACACACACACACACACACACACACACACACACATTTTGTCTTTGGCTCTTATTCAATCTGCGAAATGCTTTAAGGAATCTTTTGATAAGTTCTGACTTTTTTCTCTTGTGTTTTGGTGCCTTTGTAGATGAGTGAGTGAGTGAGTG
>CASHTC010000537.1:0-22500 GCA_949357725.1 Hyperoplus immaculatus
TCTGCGTATTTATTATTCCGTATTATTATTCCGCCATATTCATGCACGTCCATATCTTCAACATGCTTCATTCCACAAACTATATTCAACCATCCTCATATTCAGCCCATTTTTCACATTATTGCTTTCATTCAAAAATTTCAAAAAAATTTATAACTTTTAATTAATAAGCAATTAAACAAAAATTATTTAACATTGAAGCGGGTGGGAGCAGCATTCCAAACCGCTAAAACTTCCTCTGCTTTGAAACCTATCTCCTCCCGCATTTTTTCAGCTAGAGACTCCATTCAAACGTTAAACAATTCACATTAATTACAGCTATTAAACACTTATTCAACTTTTTAAAATCTTCAACTGTCTTTGAACAAACGCAGTTTTAGTTTTAAGCTTTTTTCAACCTCTTTCTAAATTTATAATGGGATCCGGATGGGACGGAATGTTCAGAGGCAGAGTGGGGAAACCAACTGTTACAGTGTAGAACTGGTGTAAAAATACACCAAAACCTTCCACTTAACTGCCTCTCACTCCCACAAATTAAACCCTACGTGGATAATTTTTACATCAAAATGTAGGACATATTCTGCCAGTCGCATAGATGTGACTACTGAAGCAATCGGACCTACACAATGGGAGGTCTGGGCTTCCCAGCTAAATGGTGTCCAACCAACTGCCGCCTTGATAACTGAGACATGACATTTCTGGAGAAAGGCATACTGTACCACACCTTTAAAATGCTCTGGTTCTCATATTCTTCACATTACAGACATAATCTTCACACTGTGTCTTCATCAGATTCTTCTCGTTCTAACAATAAAATAATTTTGTCAGTTAGACTCACGGTCCGTCAGTTAGAGGCAGCGGTTTGAGGTGACGTCTTGGATGAAATGACCTCTCTGAGGCCTCTAAAAGGTGGGATTTCTGCCTGATCACAGACCCTCAATAAGACATACACTCACCTTGGTGACTCACTCTGCCCATTAAAGGGCAATTTCACTTTTTTTTCTTGATTATTTTTTTCTTTTTTCCGCTTTATTAGACAGTTCGGAGAGGCAAAGTTGAAATGGGGCAAACACTCTGCTCTTTGAAGGCCTATTTCACACATCATTTTCTTTTCATGTCTTTCAATTATAATTTCATCAAGACATTTTTAAATATTCAACATCATTCCTATAAGAGTTAAACAAGTGCTGCCCTTCCTCATCTGGCCACTTGAAGAATGACTTCTGAAAAAGAGAGTTTCCTTTCCACTAACCACCATACACAGATACGCATTGTGTCATCCACAGTAGCTACACTGTGCACAAGACTTTCAGACAATCACAGATTCAAACCAGAACTAGTATTTCATGCCCAGCCGTCTCGGTAGGGGATCCCTCTTAGACTTGGCCTACCTAAAGGTTTCTTCAATTATTTTTTTTCCCTTATAAGGGTTTTTAAGAAGTTTTTCCTGACATGCTTTGAGGGTGTAAGGCTGATGAAGAAAGCAACACTGTAAATATTATATCTGCAGATTTTTATTTTTTCCTTTTTCTATGCGGTTAACATTTGTGATGTACCAATAACACTTTAATAAATTGTGAATTAGCTGAAATATTCTAACAGACTATATCTGATTTAACTTGAAGGTGGGCATTATTCAACGTCTCAGTACAATTCATATTAATTTAACCATTTTCAAATTCTTAATTTTGAAGTTGTTTTATAACAGTTTTCCCTCCTCCACGGGGAGCCAAAAAACCTAATGCTATAATCATCCATAATTTAAGCATAATTAAGTGTGACATCCAGCAGATGGAGATTTCTCTCAGTTTCTGTGGGTCACTTGTAGAATGAATGTTAACAATGGGCTTATTATTTAAAAATGTTCAGTCTTGTTGACGTATCCATTATATAATCAGCAGCTGAGCATGAATTGAGCAACAGAAGAGATGTAATCAAAGAAAAACATTAGAGATTTTTCAATCTAACTTTGGTACTACAGTTTTGCCCCTAAACATTCTGTTTAGAGACTAAATACAACTGCCCTCTGTTTGAACAGAGGGGGTCTGCTCTGATTGGCCAGGTTCCCTCAAAGTAACCGGATAGTATCAGGCACCGCCCTCTGGCCTCCCGTTACACCGAGTGGACTACAGGGACAGGGACAGGCCGTGTAGCAGCATGACCATTGACCATACATGGAAAATTTGCTTGGTTCAACTTCACGCAATCCAGGAAATTTGGCACTAAGGGTCTAAAATGCATGTACGTCATTATCAGACACTTGGGTATCATTTAGCATCACTATATAACATCATATAATATATAACAACATATATGCATCTGGCTTTCCTACACAATATTCAAAAGAAGATCTGCATCGATGGAGGCTCCAGCCCTACTTTTGACAGGTGTCTGACATAGTTATTGGTATGCATATGCATAGAGGGTAGCCTACAATGTAACATATATTCGAACAAACATGTTGTTTTACACTTGTTGATTTGATTATGCCATCTTCTCTATCTTAAGAGGCCAATAAGATTATCATCAATATCCTTTCTGAAATGTTTTGTGTACAGGTTTATCATAAAATAACTGGGACTTGAAGGTAAAGTGATAGGTATTATCAAATTTGAATATTGCGGTTTAAAATAATAATGTGGTGAAATTTTATTTTATGGTGAGAAATAAACACTGAACAAACTAGTGTCTCACTAGGTTTCTCCGTTTCCGTCTGACCAGGGCAAGTCTTTCAGTCTTACCTTTTAAAATATCACCTCCTCTCCTCCTTATAACACAAATCTGGTGGTGTACTGGAAAGTGCTTTGGATTGGGGTCTCAAAGGTCACAGGTACAAGATAAGTGTTTGCCATCAAATTTTATCCTGCTAAATGTGCATCTGACTTAGCCTGGAAATCCAGACCCTGATATCTTGAACGATAGAGGGTCTGGCCACGATCAATAGTAATTTCCAACTTAAGGGGTGGCTCCTACTCGTGCATTTCAAATGCCACTGCACGCAGTTGGATAGCACTACAACCAATCAGAGCGATGCACAAGGTGACGTAAGCCCCTTTCGTTTAGCAAACAGCTGTTAAACTGTTAAATTAAACGTTTGCCGTTGTCGGTCGGCAAAACAGAACATTCCACTTACTTGCTAATGAAAGATTTGAGTGCCGTCTTCCAAATCGTTAAGGGTCGAGGCCAAAGCAGTCTCAAACTCACACAACATATCCGCAGCCATCTTTGATGTTTACTATCACGGCTTCGACGGCGCATGCACGTCACTGTCGTCATCCGGTTACGTCCTCCCCGGAGTACCATATAAAGGGCTCTGGCACGCCCATATTAGATTGAAACCAATTGAAACCACCAGCCAGATTTCTGGTTTTCTTGATAAAGCTTCAACGGAGCGTGTCCAGACCAACACGCGCAGCAAATTTAATTTGCCAGCGCTGGGAATGCCAGGCGACGTCTGACTGGGAACATGAGTCATACTAACTGTGGGTGGAAGAGTGCATAGTCGATTAACCCTGAAATACAAAGGTCGGTGGTTCAAATCCCGGCTGGCGCTTAATTTTAGACTTACACAGATTTTCTTAATAATGTGCACATATGTTGATTATGATTCACTAATGACCTCATAGGAGTTCAAAGGTCAAATTTAAAGGTCACTGTGACGTTGCCTTTTGTGACTGCAGTATTTTATGAACGCTTCCACGGTTTTTCTTCAAATTTTGCACAAATGTTGATTCTGACTCAAAGATGAACTGATAACATTTATCATAGTTTAAGGTCATAATTAATTCATAAGTTCATCTGAAAAGTCCATTCAAACTTCCAAATATTCCACATTTTTCAAACATTCTATTGTTCAACCATTCTGTTCATTCAGATATATTCATCCTTCGTTCTTCATCAACATTCAGCAGTGAAGTTTATTCAGCATCAGCTTCAGTTCAGCAGCGCAGCATTCACACCGCAATTTCTTCAGGAATTGCATTTCTAGTTATTCTTATTATTATTATTCCGCCCGCTTTTCATGCACGTCCATATCTTCAACATGCTTCATTCCACAAACTTCCTTCAACTATCCTCATATTCAGCCCATTTTTCACATTATTGCTTTCATTCAAAAATTTCAAAAAAATTTATAACTTTTAATTAATAAGCAATTAAACAAAAATTATTTAACATTGAAGCGGGTGGGAGCAGCATTCCAAACCGCTAAAACTTCCTCTGCTTTGAAACCTATCTCCTCCCGCATTTTTTCAGCTAGAGACTCCATTCAAACGTTAAACAATTCACATTAATTACAGCTATTAAACACTTATTCAACTTTTTAAAATCTTCAACTGTCTTTGAACAAACGCAGTTTTAGTTTTAAGCTTTTTTCAACCTCTTTCTAAATTTATAATGGGATCCGGATGGGACGGAATGTTCAGAGGCAGAGTGGGGAAACCAACTGTTACAGTGTAGAACTGGTGTAAAAATACACCAAAACCTTCCACATAACTGCCTCTCACTCCCACAAATTAAACCCTACGTGGATAATTTTTACATCAAAATGTAGGACATATTCTTCCGGTCGCATAGATGTGACTACTGAAGCAATCGGACCTACACAATGGGAGGTTTGGGCTTCCAAGCTAAATGGTGTACAACCAACTGCCGCCTTGATAACTGAGACATGACATTTCTGGAGAAAGGCATACTGTACCACACCTTTAAAATGCTCTGGTTCTCATATTCTTCACATTACAGACATAATCTTCACACTGTGTCTTCATCAGATTCTTCTGGTTCTAACAATAAAATAATTTTGTCAGTTAGACTCACGGTCCGTCAGTTAGAGGCAGCGGTTTGAGGTGACGTCTTGGATGAAATGACCTCTCTGAGGCCTCTAAAAAGGTGGGATTTCTGCCTGATCACAGACCCTCAATAAGACATACACTCACCTTGGTGACTCACTCTGCCCATTAAAGGGCAATTTCACTTTTTTTTCTTGATTCTTTTTTTCTTTTTTCCGCTTTATTAGACAGTTCGGAGAGGCACAGTTGAAATGGGGCAAACACTCTGCTCTTTGAAGGCCTATTTCACACATATTTCTTTTTTCATGTCTTTCAATTATAATTTTATCTAGACATTTTTAAATATTCAACATCATTCCTATAAGAGTTAAACAATTCACTACTGTTCATACTTCAGACTGTTTCTTACTTTTCCACATCTTCATACTCCTTTAGCTGATTCATATACATTCAAGCCATCAAGATAGTTTAGCTCCAAGTCTATTCAATTACTAATTCATAGTTTTAAGATTTTTATCCATGTCTTTCAACTTCTTCATAATTTCAGCAATAAATGTTATTCAAACCTCTATATATTCAACTTTTCAACTAATTTTAAACTTATTTTTACACAATTATGACCTTTATAAACTTTAACAACTTTATAAACCTTTATAGACCTTTTTCAAATCTTCATACTCAGCTATCCAGTTTAGCGTAAGCTGTTTCAGCATTCACACGCATTTTCAGCAGGAAATGCATTTTCTAGTTCCGTATTATTATTCCGCCATATTCATGCACGTCCATATCTTCAACATGCTTCATTCCACAAACTATATTCAACCATCCTCATATTCAGCCCATTTTTCACATTATTGCTTTCATTCAAAAATTTCAAAAAAATTTATAACTTTTAATTAATAAGCAATTAAACAAAAATTATTTAACATTGAAGCGGGTGGGAGCAGCATTCCAAACCGCTAAAACTTCCTCTGCTTTGAAACCTATCTCCTCCCGCATTTTTTCAGCTAGAGACTCCATTCAAACGTTAAACAATTCACATTAATTACAGCTATTAAACACTTATTCAACTTTTTAAAATCTTCAACTGTCTTTGAACAAACGCAGTTTTAGTTTTAAGCTTTTTTCAACCTCTTTCTAAATTTATAATGGGATCCGGATGGGACGGAATGTTCAGAGGCAGAGTGGGGAAACCAACTGTTACAGTGTAGAACTGGTGTAAAAATACACCAAAACCTTCCACTTAACTGCCTCTCACTCCCACAAATTAAACCCTACGTGGATAATTTTTACATCAAAAGGTAGGACATATTCTGCCGGTCGCATAGATGTGACTACTGAAGCAATCGGACCTACACAATGGAAGTTTTGGGCTTCCAAGCTAAATGGTGTCCAACCAACTGCCGCCTTGATAACTGAGACATGACATTTCTGGAGAAAGGCAGACTGTACCACACCTTTAAAATGCTCTGGTTCTCATATTCTTCACATTACAGACATAATCTTCACACTGTGTCTTCATCAGATTCTTCTGGTTCTAACAATAAAATAATTTTGTCAGTTAGACTCAGGGTCCGTCAGTTAGAGGCAGCGGTTTGAGGTGACGTTTTGGATGAAATTACCTCTCTGAGGCCTCTAAAAGGTGGGATTTCTGCCTGATCACAGACCCTCAATAAGACATACACTCACCTTGGTGACTCACTCTGCCCATTAAAGGGCAATTTCACTTTTTTTTCTTGATTATTTTTTTCTTTTTTCCGCTTTATTAGACAGTTCGGAGAGGCACAGTTGAAATGGGGCAAACACTCTGCTCTTTGAAGGCCTATTTCACACATCATTTTTTTTTCATGTCTTTCAATTATAATTTGATCTAGACATTTTTAAATATTCAACATCATTCCTATAAGAGTTAAACAATTCACTACTGTTCATATTTAAGACTGTTTCTTACTTTTCCACATCTTCATACTCCTTTAGCTGATTCATATACATTCAAGCCATCAAGGTAGTTTAGCTCCAAGTCTATTCAATTACTATTTCATAGTTTTAAGATTTGTATCCATGTCTTTCAACTTCTTCATAATTTCAGCAAGAAATGTTATTCAAACCTCTATATATTCAACTTTTCAACTCCTTTTAAGGATTCAAATTGTCCCATGTTCGTCTTGCATGGGAGCACATTTCCATAATTCACATTTTTTTCATAAAATTCATAACTTCAGAGATATTTAAAGGTTTATTACACCCAAAAAAGACATATTCTGCCGGTCGCATAGATGTGACTACCGAACCTACACAATGGAAGTTTTGGGCTTCCAAGCTAAATGGTGTCCAACCAACTGCTGCATATCAGTGTATTACAGGACCAAAATAACTGAAGACACTGTCATCAACTGTTGCCATAGAAACCAGTAACATCCCATGTGAAACTGTGTGTGTGTTTGTGTGAGTGAGAGAGTCCGTGTGTGTGTGTGTGTGTGTGTGTGTGTGTGTGTGTGTGTGAGTGAGAGAGTGTGAATGTGAAGAGACGTGCAGTGAGGTTTATGGCTGGTGAGGCACTGTCTTTTTTTAATCCTAATGTTTTTTGGGCTTTGGGGTGAAGAGGAGAGATATGGCACAGTTCTAAATGAAATAGTAATTTATTTACTTGATTAAATATGCAATAATATCTAATATTAATTGCATAGTTTGTCTTGCTGCAGTTATACCATTGTGTAGGCTATTTGAAATAGATAATTTAAAAAAAAACTCATCTCCTTTTAAACTTATTTTACACAAGTATGACCTTTATAAACTTCGACTTTATAAACCTTTAGTTTTTCCACTTTTGTTCAACTTTTCAACTCAGCAGGAAATGCTTTTTTTCAGATCGTTCATTGAACGCGTGTTATCTTTGTCCTGTGGGTGGCAGCAATGTGCTGAAAAGGCAATTGCCGGAAATTAAAAGAAGAAGAAGAAGAAGCCGCCTCCGCTTCCGCCTCCGTTCTAGCCTCCACCGCAATCTTTTATTTTATGTTGTAGCTTACTGAGTTGACTCAGACGAGCTCTCCATCAAGCCATCAATGTACTTTAGCTCCAAGTCTAATCAATTACTATTTCACAGTTTTAAGTTTTTTATCCATATCTTGGAATCTTCTGATTCTCACGGTATCTTCATTTTGTCTGTCAGACAAACGGTTTGCGTGTGAGAGGCAGAAGTTTGAAGGATGCGTTTCGCTCAGCTCTAAAGGTGGAGAGGGACCACAGCTGTTACCAATTGGCCCTGATTAGCTCACCACCGCGCCATAGGAATATAGAGTTCTCTTTATAGATGTGACCTGCTCTGATAGATTCAACAACTTTGGTGGCTTAGTGGTTTAAGCCTAGGTCTCGCAGCCTGAAGATCACAGGTCCGAATCCTGCTTAGGGAATAACATTTTCACCTTAAATCTTTGTGTGAAGGGGAACATGTCTCGTGGGAAGTGCATATGACACATTAGGCATATCTATAATTTATTTTATTTTTTTTTAAACCCTGAGCTTAAAGTTGGTGGTTCAAGTCCCAGTTACCGCAAAATTTAGACTTACACGGATTTTCTTCTAACTTTGCACAAATGTTTATTATGACTCAATTATAACCCCATAGGAGTTTAGAGGTCAAAGGTCAGGTTTCAAGGTCATAATTCATAAATTTTTAATTCATTTTTCATACATTCTATTGTTCAACCATTCTGTTCATTCAGATATATTCATCCTTCGTTCTTCATCAACATTCAGCAGTGAAGTTTATTCAGCATCAGCTTCAGTTCAGCAGCGCAGCATTCACACCGCAATTTCTTCAGGAATTGCATTTCTAGTTCCGTATTATTATTCCGCCATATTCATGCACGTCCATATCTTCAACATGCTTCATTCCACAAACTATATTCAACCATCCTCATATTCAGCCCATTTTTCACATTATTGCTTTCATTCAAAAATTTCAAAAAAATTTATAACTTTTAATTAATAAGCAATTAAACAAAAATTATTTAACATTGAAGCGGGTGGGAGCAGCATTCCAAACCGCTAAAACTTCCTCTGCTTTGAAACCTATCTCCTCCCGCATTTTTTCAGCTAGAGACTCCATTCAAACGTTAAACAATTCACATTAATTACAGCTATTAAACACTTATTCAACTTTTTAAAATCTTCAACTGTCTTTGAACAAACGCAGTTTTAGTTTTAAGCTTTTTTCAACCTCTTTCTAAATTTATAATGGGATCCGGATGGGACGGAATGTTCAGAGGCAGAGTGGGGAAACCAACTGTTACAGTGTAGAACTGGTGTAAAAATACACCAAAACCTTCCACTTAACTGCCTCTCACTCCCACAAATTAAACCCTACGTGGATAATTTTTACATCAAAATGTAGGACATATTCTGCCAGTCGCATAGATGTGACTACTGAAGCAATCGGACCTACACAATGGGAGGTCTGGGCTTCCCAGCTAAATGGTGTCCAACCAACTGCCGCCTTGATAACTGAGACATGACATTTCTGGAGAAAGGCATACTGTACCACACCTTTAAAATGCTCTGGTTCTCATATTCTTCACATTACAGACATAATCTTCACACTGTGTCTTCATCAGATTCTTCTCGTTCTAACAATAAAATAATTTTGTCAGTTAGACTCACGGTCCGTCAGTTAGAGGCAGCGGTTTGAGGTGACGTCTTGGATGAAATGACCTCTCTGAGGCCTCTAAAAGGTGGGATTTCTGCCTGATCACAGACCCTCAATAAGACATACACTCACCTTGGTGACTCACTCTGCCCATTAAAGGGCAATTTCACTTTTTTTTCTTGATTATTTTTTTCTTTTTTCCGCTTTATTAGACAGTTCGGAGAGGCAAAGTTGAAATGGGGCAAACACTCTGCTCTTTGAAGGCCTATTTCACACATCATTTTCTTTTCATGTCTTTCAATTATAATTTCATCAAGACATTTTTAAATATTCAACATCATTCCTATAAGAGTTAAACAAGTGCTGCCCTTCCTCATCTGGCCACTTGAAGAATGACTTCTGAAAAAGAGAGTTTCCTTTCCACTAACCACCATACACAGATACGCATTGTGTCATCCACAGTAGCTACACTGTGCACAAGACTTTCAGACAATCACAGATTCAAACCAGAACTAGTATTTCATGCCCAGCCGTCTCGGTAGGGGATCCCTCTTAGACTTGGCCTACCTAAAGGTTTCTTCAATTATTTTTTTTCCCTTATAAGGGTTTTTAAGAAGTTTTTCCTGACATGCTTTGAGGGTGTAAGGCTGATGAAGAAAGCAACACTGTAAATATTATATCTGCAGATTTTTATTTTTTCCTTTTTCTATGCGGTTAACATTTGTGATGTACCAATAACACTTTAATAAATTGTGAATTAGCTGAAATATTCTAACAGACTATATCTGATTTAACTTGAAGGTGGGCATTATTCAACGTCTCAGTACAATTCATATTAATTTAACCATTTTCAAATTCTTAATTTTGAAGTTGTTTTATAACAGTTTTCCCTCCTCCACGGGGAGCCAAAAAACCTAATGCTATAATCATCCATAATTTAAGCATAATTAAGTGTGACATCCAGCAGATGGAGATTTCTCTCAGTTTCTGTGGGTCACTTGTAGAATGAATGTTAACAATGGGCTTATTATTTAAAAATGTTCAGTCTTGTTGACGTATCCATTATATAATCAGCAGCTGAGCATGAATTGAGCAACAGAAGAGATGTAATCAAAGAAAAACATTAGAGATTTTTCAATCT
Organism: Hyperoplus immaculatus; assembly: GCA_949357725.1. Lineage (NCBI taxonomy): Eukaryota > Metazoa > Chordata > Actinopteri > Uranoscopiformes > Ammodytidae > Hyperoplus > Hyperoplus immaculatus. Next base: position 10,577 of record CASHTC010000537.1, read on the forward strand.
AACTTTGGTACTACAGTTTTGCCCCTAAACATTCTGTTTAGAGACTAAATACAACTGCCCTCTGTTTGAACAGAGGGGGTCTGCTCTGATTGGCCAGGTTCCCTCAAAGTAACCGGATAGTATCAGGCACCGCCCTCTGGCCTCCCGTTACACCGAGTGGACTACAGGGACAGGGACAGGCCGTGTAGCAGCATGACCATTGACCATACATGGAAAATTTGCTTGGTTCAACTTCACGCAATCCAGGAAATTTGGCACTAAGGGTCTAAAATGCATGTACGTCATTATCAGACACTTGGGTATCATTTAGCATCACTATATAACATCATATAATATATAACAACATATATGCATCTGGCTTTCCTACACAATATTCAAAAGAAGATCTGCATCGATGGAGGCTCCAGCCCTACTTTTGACAGGTGTCTGACATAGTTATTGGTATGCATATGCATAGAGGGTAGCCTACAATGTAACATATATTCGAACAAACATGTTGTTTTACACTTGTTGATTTGATTATGCCATCTTCTCTATCTTAAGAGGCCAATAAGATTATCATCAATATCCTTTCTGAAATGTTTTGTGTACAGGTTTATCATAAAATAACTGGGACTTGAAGGTAAAGTGATAGGTATTATCAAATTTGAATATTGCGGTTTAAAATAATAATGTGGTGAAATTTTATTTTATGGTGAGAAATAAACACTGAACAAACTAGTGTCTCACTAGGTTTCTCCGTTTCCGTCTGACCAGGGCAAGTCTTTCAGTCTTACCTTTTAAAATATCACCTCCTCTCCTCCTTATAACACAAATCTGGTGGTGTACTGGAAAGTGCTTTGGATTGGGGTCTCAAAGGTCACAGGTACAAGATAAGTGTTTGCCATCAAATTTTATCCTGCTAAATGTGCATCTGACTTAGCCTGGAAATCCAGACCCTGATATCTTGAACGATAGAGGGTCTGGCCACGATCAATAGTAATTTCCAACTTAAGGGGCGGCTCCTACTCGTGCATTTCAAATGCCACTGCACGCAGTTGGATAGCACTACAACCAATCAGAGCGATGCACAAGGTGACGTAAGCCCCTTTCGTTTAGCAAACAGCTGTTAAACTGTTAAATTAAACGTTTGCCGTTGTCGGTCGGCAAAACAGAACATTCCACTTACTTGCTAATGAAAGATTTGAGTGCCGTCTTCCAAATCGTTAAGGGTCGAGGCCAAAGCAGTCTCAAACTCACACAACATATCCGCAGCCATCTTTGATGTTTACTATCACGGCTTCGACGGCGCATGCACGTCACTGTCGTCATCCGGTTACGTCCTCCCCGGAGTACCATATAAAGGGCTCTGGCACGCCCATATTAGATTGAAACCAATTGAAACCACCAGCCAGATTTCTGGTTTTCTTGATAAAGCTTCAACGGAGCGTGTCCAGACCAACACGCGCAGCAAATTTAATTTGCCAGCGCTGGGAATGCCAGGCGACGTCTGACTGGGAACATGAGTCATACTAACTGTGGGTGGAAGAGTGCATAGTCGATTAACCCTGAAATACAAAGGTCGGTGGTTCAAATCCCGGCTGGCGCTTAATTTTAGACTTACACAGATTTTCTTAATAATGTGCACATATGTTGATTATGATTCACTAATGACCTCATAGGAGTTCAAAGGTCAAATTTAAAGGTCACTGTGACGTTGCCTTTTGTGACTGCAGTATTTTATGAACGGTTTTTCTTCAAATTTTGCACAAATGTTGATTCTGACTCAAAGATGAACTGATAACATTTATCATAGTTTAAGGTCATAATTAATTCATAAGTTCATCTGAAAAGTCCATTCAAACTTCCAAATATTCCACATTTTTCAAACATTCTATTGTTCAACCATTCTGTTCATTCAGATATATTCATCCTTCGTTCTTCATCAACATTCAGCAGTGAAGTTTATTCAGCATCAGCTTCAGTTCAGCAGCGCAGCATTCACACCGCAATTTCTTCAGGAATTGCATTTCTAGTTCCGTATTATTATTCCGCCATATTCATGCACGTCCATATCTTCAACATGCTTCATTCCACAAACTATATTCAACCATCCTCATATTCAGCCCATTTTTCACATTATTGCTTTCATTCAAAAATTTCAAAAAAATTTATAACTTTTAATTAATAAGCAATTAAACAAAAATTATTTAACATTGAAGCGGGTGGGAGCAGCATTCCAAACCGCTAAAACTTCCTCTGCTTTGAAACCTATCTCCTCCCGCATTTTTTCAGCTAGAGACTCCATTCAAACGTTAAACAATTCACATTAATTACAGCTATTAAACACTTATTCAACTTTTTAAAATCTTCAACTGTCTTTGAACAAACGCAGTTTTAGTTTTAAGCTTTTTTCAACCTCTTTCTAAATTTATAATGGGATCCGGATGGGACGGAATGTTCAGAGGCAGAGTGGGGAAACCAACTGTTACAGTGTAGAACTGGTGTAAAAATACACCAAAACCTTCCACTTAACTGCCTCTCACTCCCACAAATTAAACCCTACGTGGATAATTTTTACATCAAAATGTAGGACATATTCTGCCAGTCGCATAGATGTGACTACTGAAGCAATCGGACCTACACAATGGGAGGTCTGGGCTTCCCAGCTAAATGGTGTCCAACCAACTGCCGCCTTGATAACTGAGACATGACATTTCTGGAGAAAGGCATACTGTACCACACCTTTAAAATGCTCTGGTTCTCATATTCTTCACATTACAGACATAATCTTCACACTGTGTCTTCATCAGATTCTTCTCGTTCTAACAATAAAATAATTTTGTCAGTTAGACTCACGGTCCGTCAGTTAGAGGCAGCGGTTTGAGGTGACGTCTTGGATGAAATGACCTCTCTGAGGCCTCTAAAAGGTGGGATTTCTGCCTGATCACAGACCCTCAATAAGACATACACTCACCTTGGTGACTCACTCTGCCCATTAAAGGGCAATTTCACTTTTTTTTCTTGATTATTTTTTTCTTTTTTCCGCTTTATTAGACAGTTCGGAGAGGCAAAGTTGAAATGGGGCAAACACTCTGCTCTTTGAAGGCCTATTTCACACATCATTTTCTTTTCATGTCTTTCAATTATAATTTCATCAAGACATTTTTAAATATTCAACATCATTCCTATAAGAGTTAAACAAGTGCTGCCCTTCCTCATCTGGCCACTTGAAGAATGACTTCTGAAAAAGAGAGTTTCCTTTCCACTAACCACCATACACAGATACGCATTGTGTCATCCACAGTAGCTACACTGTGCACAAGACTTTCAGACAATCACAGATTCAAACCAGAACTAGTATTTCATGCCCAGCCGTCTCGGTAGGGGATCCCTCTTAGACTTGGCCTACCTAAAGGTTTCTTCAATTATTTTTTTTCCCTTATAAGGGTTTTTAAGAAGTTTTTCCTGACATGCTTTGAGGGTGTAAGGCTGATGAAGAAAGCAACACTGTAAATATTATATCTGCAGATTTTTATTTTTTCCTTTTTCTATGCGGTTAACATTTGTGATGTACCAATAACACTTTAATAAATTGTGAATTAGCTGAAATATTCTAACAGACTATATCTGATTTAACTTGAAGGTGGGCATTATTCAACGTCTCAGTACAATTCATATTAATTTAACCATTTTCAAATTCTTAATTTTGAAGTTGTTTTATAACAGTTTTCCCTCCTCCACGGGGAGCCAAAAAACCTAATGCTATAATCATCCATAATTTAAGCATAATTAAGTGTGACATCCAGCAGATGGAGATTTCTCTCAGTTTCTGTGGGTCACTTGTAGAATGAATGTTAACAATGGGCTTATTATTTAAAAATGTTCAGTCTTGTTGACGTATCCATTATATAATCAGCAGCTGAGCATGAATTGAGCAACAGAAGAGATGTAATCAAAGAAAAACATTAGAGATTTTTCAATCTAACTTTGGTACTACAGTTTTGCCCCTAAACATTCTGTTTAGAGACTAAATACAACTGCCCTCTGTTTGAACAGAGGGGGTCTGCTCTGATTGGCCAGGTTCCCTCAAAGTAACCGGATAGTATCAGGCACCGCCCTCTGGCCTCCCGTTACACCGAGTGGACTACAGGGACAGGGACAGGCCGTGTAGCAGCATGACCATTGACCATACATGGAAAATTTGCTTGGTTCAACTTCACGCAATCCAGGAAATTTGGCACTAAGGGTCTAAAATGCATGTACGTCATTATCAGACACTTGGGTATCATTTAGCATCACTATATAACATCATATAATATATAACAACATATATGCATCTGGCTTTCCTACACAATATTCAAAAGAAGATCTGCATCGATGGAGGCTCCAGCCCTACTTTTGACAGGTGTCTGACATAGTTATTGGTATGCATATGCATAGAGGGTAGCCTACAATGTAACATATATTCGAACAAACATGTTGTTTTACACTTGTTGATTTGATTATGCCATCTTCTCTATCTTAAGAGGCCAATAAGATTATCATCAATATCCTTTCTGAAATGTTTTGTGTACAGGTTTATCATAAAATAACTGGGACTTGAAGGTAAAGTGATAGGTATTATCAAATTTGAATATTGCGGTTTAAAATAATAATGTGGTGAAATTTTATTTTATGGTGAGAAATAAACACTGAACAAACTAGTGTCTCACTAGGTTTCTCCGTTTCCGTCTGACCAGGGCAAGTCTTTCAGTCTTACCTTTTAAAATATCACCTCCTCTCCTCCTTATAACACAAATCTGGTGGTGTACTGGAAAGTGCTTTGGATTGGGGTCTCAAAGGTCACAGGTACAAGATAAGTGTTTGCCATCAAATTTTATCCTGCTAAATGTGCATCTGACTTAGCCTGGAAATCCAGACCCTGATATCTTGAACGATAGAGGGTCTGGCCACGATCAATAGTAATTTCCAACTTAAGGGGCGGCTCCTACTCGTGCATTTCAAATGCCACTGCACGCAGTTGGATAGCACTACAACCAATCAGAGCGATGCACAAGGTGACGTAAGCCCCTTTCGTTTAGCAAACAGCTGTTAAACTGTTAAATTAAACGTTTGCCGTTGTCGGTCGGCAAAACAGAACATTCCACTTACTTGCTAATGAAAGATTTGAGTGCCGTCTTCCAAATCGTTAAGGGTCGAGGCCAAAGCAGTCTCAAACTCACACAACATATCCGCAGCCATCTTTGATGTTTACTATCACGGCTTCGACGGCGCATGCACGTCACTGTCGTCATCCGGTTACGTCCTCCCCGGAGTACCATATAAAGGGCTCTGGCACGCCCATATTAGATTGAAACCAATTGAAACCACCAGCCAGATTTCTGGTTTTCTTGATAAAGCTTCAACGGAGCGTGTCCAGACCAACACGCGCAGCAAATTTAATTTGCCAGCGCTGGGAATGCCAGGCGACGTCTGACTGGGAACATGAGTCATACTAACTGTGGGTGGAAGAGTGCATAGTCGATTAACCCTGAAATACAAAGGTCGGTGGTTCAAATCCCGGCTGGCGCTTAATTTTAGACTTACACAGATTTTCTTAATAATGTGCACATATGTTGATTATGATTCACTAATGACCTCATAGGAGTTCAAAGGTCAAATTTAAAGGTCACTGTGACGTTGCCTTTTGTGACTGCAGTATTTTATGAACGCTTCCACGGTTTTTCTTCAAATTTTGCACAAATGTTGATTCTGACTCAAAGATGAACTGATAACATTTATCATAGTTTAAGGTCATAATTAATTCATAAGTTCATCTGAAAAGTCCATTCAAACTTCCAAATATTCCACATTTTTCAAACATTCTATTGTTCAACCATTCTGTTCATTCAGATATATTCATCCTTCGTTCTTCATCAACATTCAGCAGTGAAGTTTATTCAGCATCAGCTTCAGTTCAGCAGCGCAGCATTCACACCGCAATTTCTTCAGGAATTGCATTTCTAGTTCTTATTCTTATTATTCCGCCCGCTTTTCATGGACGTCCATATCTTCAACATGCTTCATTCCACAAACTTCCTTCAACTATCCTCATATTCAGCCCATTTTCCACATTATTGCTTTCATTCAAAATTTTCAAAAAAATTAATAACTTCATAATTAATAGCAATTAAACAAAAATTATTTAACATTGAAGCGGATAGGAGCAGCATTCCAAACCGCTAAAACTTCCTCTGCTTTGAAACCTATCTCCTCCCGCATTTTTTCAGCTAGAGACTCCATTCAAACGTTAAACAATTCACATTAATTACAGCTATTAAAAACTTATTCAACTTTTTAAAATCTTCAACTGTCTTTGAACAAACACAGTTTTAGTTTTAAGCTTTTTTCAACCTCTTTCTAAATTTATAATGGGATCCGGATGGGACGGAATGTTCAGAGGCAGACTGGGGAAACCAACTGTTACAGTGTAGAACTGGTGTAAAAATACACCAAAACCTTCCACTTAACTGCCTCTCACTCCCACAAATTAAACCCTACGTGGATAATTTTTACATCAAAATGTAGGACATATTCTGCCGGTCGCATAGATGTGACTACTGAAGCAATCGGACTTACACAATGGGAGGTCTGGGCTTCCAAGCTAAATGGTGTCCAACCAACTGCCGCCTTGATAACTGAGACATGACATTTCTGGAGAAAGGCAGACTGTACCACACCTTTGAAATGCTCTGGTTCTCATATTCTTCACATTACAGACATAATCTTCACACTGTGTCTTCATCAGATTCTTCTGGTTCTAACAATAAAATAATTTTGTCAGTTAGACTCAGGGTCCGCTAGTTAGAGGCAGCGGTTTGAGGTGACGTTTTGGATGAAATGACCTCTCTGAGGCCTCTAAAAGGTGGGATTTCTGCCTGATCACAGACCCTCAATAAGACATACACTCACCTTGGTGACTCACTCTGCCCATTAAAGGGCAATTTCACTTTTTTTTCTTGATTCTTTTTTTCTTTTTTCCGCTTTATTAGACAGTTCGTAGAGGCACAGTTGAAATGGGGCAAACACTCTGCTCTTTGAAGGCCTATTTCACACATACATTGTTTTTCATGTCTTTCAATTGTAATTTTATCTAGACATTTTTAAATATTCAACATCATTCCTATTAGAGTTAAACAATTCACTACTGTTCATATTTAAGACTGTTTCTTACTTTTCCACATCTTCATACTCCTTTAGCTGATTCATATAAATTCAAGCCATCAAGGTAGTTTAGCTCCAAGTCTATTCAATTACTATTTCATAGTTTTAAGATTTGTATCCATGTCTTTCAACTTCTTCATAACTTCAGCAAGAAATGTTATTCAAACCTCTATATATTCAACTTTTCAACTCCTTTTAAGGATTCAAATTGTCCCATGTTCGTCTTGCATGGGAGCACATTTCCATAATTCACAATTTTTTCATAAAATTCATAACTTCAGAGATATTTAAAGGTTTATTACACCCAAAAAAGACATATTCTGCCGGTCGCATAGATGTGACTACCGAACCTACACAATGGAAGTTTTGGGCTTCCAAGCTAAATGGTGTCCAACCAACTGCTGCATATCAGTGTATTACAGGACCAAAATAACTGAAGACACTGTCATCAACTGTTGCCATAGAAACCAGTAACATCCCATGTGAAACTGTGTGTGTGTTTGTGTGAGTGAGAGAGTCCGTGTGTGTGTGTGTGTGTGTGTGTGTGTGTGTGTGTGTGAGTGAGAGAGTGTGAATGTGAAGAGACGTGCAGTGAGGTTTATGGCTGGTGAGGCACTGTCTTTTTTTAATCCTAATGTTTTTTGGGCTTTGGGGTGAAGAGGAGAGATATGGCACAGTTCTAAATGAAATAGTAATTTATTTACTTGATTAAATATGCAATAATATCTAATATTAATTGCATAGTTTGTCTTGCTGCAGTTATACCATTGTGTAGGCTATTTGAAATAGATAATTTAAAAAAAAACTCATCTCCTTTTAAACTTATTTTACACAAGTATGACCTTTATAAACTTCGACTTTATAAACCTTTAGTTTTTCCACTTTTGTTCAACTTTTCAACTCAGCAGGAAATGCTTTTTTTCAGATCGTTCATTGAACGCGTGTTATCTTTGTCCTGTGGGTGGCAGCAATGTGCTGAAAAGGCAATTGCCGGAAATTAAAAGAAGAAGAAGAAGAAGCCGCCTCCGCTTCCGCCTCCGTTCTAGCCTCCACCGCAATCTTTTATTTTATGTTGTAGCTTACTGACTTGACTCAGACGAGCTCTCCATCAAGCCATCAATGTACTTTAGCTCCAAGTCTAATCAATTACTATTTCACAGTTTTAAGTTTTTTATCCATATCTTGGAATCTTCTGATTCTCACGGTATCTTCATTTTGTCTGTCAGACAAACGGTTTGCGTGTGAGAGGCAGAAGTTTGAAGGATGCGTTTCGCTCAGCTCTAAAGGTGGAGAGGGACCACAGCTGTTACCAATTGGCCCTGATTAGCTCACCACCGCGCCATAGGAATATAGAGTTCTCTTTATAGATGTGACCTGCTCTGATAGATTCAACAACTTTGGTGGCTTAGTGGTTTAAGCCTAGGTCTCGCAGCCTGAAGATCACAGGTCCGAATCCTGCTTAGGGAATAACATTTTCACCTTAAATCTTTGTGTGAAGGGGAACATGTCTCGTGGGAAGTGCATATGACACATTAGGCATATCTATAATTTTTTTTTTTTTTTTTTAAACCCTGAGCTTAAAGTTGGTGGTTCAAGTCCCAGTTACCGCTAAATTTAGACTTACACGGATTTTCTTCTAACTTTGCACAAATGTTTATTATGACTCAATTATAACCCCAGAGGAGTTTAGAGGTCAAAGGTCAACTTTCAAGGTCATAATTCATAAATTTTTAATTCATTTTTCATAGATTGTATTATTCAATCATTCTATTCATTCAGATATATTCATCCTTCGTTCTTCATCAACATTCAGCAGTGAAGTTTATTCAGCATCAGCTTCAGTTCAGCAGCGCAGCATTCACACCGCAATTTCTTCAGGAATTGCATTTCTAGTTCTTTTCACTACACTACATACTAAAGTACAGGAGAGTTTTAGTCTTTTTACTACACTACATACTAAAGTACAGGAGAGTTTTAGTCTTTTTACTACACTACATACTAAAGTACAGAAGAGTTTTGGTCTTTTTACTACACTACATACTAAAGTACAGAAGACTTTTAGGGCCACAGACAGGAGAGAAAAAAAATCAGATGAGGAAGATTTTTTTTCATTATGTTGAGAAATGTCAAGAATAAAGACGAATACTCCAAAATGCTATTGGAGTTAGTGGGGGCATTTATGTATTTTCAGCATACTACAATTGATGTGCATGTATTGGGACATCCTAAATCCTTTTCTGGTGTACTAAATAGTAGGGAAGTGTGGGGATTGGAACGCAGGGAAAGGGTCAGTCTCTATAACGCCGACCAGATGTGCAGAAGCAGCCGCGGCCGCGTGCATGAGTCATGGTCCGCTGCCCTGCCCTTTAATCTCTGCTGCAGCAAGTTGCCAAGGTTTTAAAAAGCACGTACGGTACGGTTTCATGCATAGTCTTATTACTGTGTGTGTGTGTGTGTGTGTGTGTGTGTGTGTGTGTGTGTGTGTGTGTGTGTGTGTGTGTGTGTGTGTGTGTGTGTCTCTCTCTCTCTCTCCGTGTGTGTGTGTGTGTGTGTGTCTCTCTCGTGTGTGTGTGTGTGTGTGTGTGTGTGTGTGTGTGTGTGTGTGTGTGTGTGTGTGTGTGTGTGTGTGTGTGTGTGTGTGTCTCTCTCCGTGTGTGTGTCTCTCTCTCTCCCTCCGTGTGTGTGTGTCTCTCTCTCTCAGTGTGTGTGTGTGTGTCTCTCTCTCTCCGTGTGTGTGTGTGTGTGTGTGTGTGTGTGTGTGTGTGTGTGTGTGTGTGTGTGTGTGTGTGTGTGTGTGTGTGTGTGCAACGCCAACTAGCCTATGACGTGTGCGGCACAAGGTAGAAATACAATACTAGTGCAGAGTGTAGGCTGCCACCCCACTGCCAATATACAGTATCTTATCAAGCCCTATGAACGAGCGAGGCAATAAAACCTAGGTGTGCAAACAACAGTTATCAATTCCAGGGGCGTAGTATCCATGCATGCCTTCATAAAAATAAAAAAATGCAATATAATATCCGTGTATCACATTGCTAAGGGACTTGCAGGCGTCCGTTTAAAATAAAATAGTCTATATATAAAAGCTTGTATATATTGCAGAGTGCACATGAGGTCAGAATTTGAATTCGCATATGATGACCATACACACACACACACAAAACCGCTCAGTTTACCACGCTTTCTGGGGCGTGTGTGTGTGTGTGTATAGCAGACCATCTACTAGCAGCTAATCAGAACCAGCCGTTGACAAACGTTCAACGTAAAAATTACAAAAATAAAATAATAAAAATAGCGAAACAATATTACAAAATAAAGCAGCACTTACTTGCCGATGACCTCGCATAGCTCGTACACATCTTCAAAGAGAATGTCGTCGTCCGCCATAGTCCAAACCCCGGCTGGGGGTGTGTGTGTAAGTGTGTGTGTGAGCGTGTGAGTGTGTGTGTGTGTGTGTTTCGGGGGATTAGATTATCTCCCTTAAAAAAATATATGCGATGCCTCCTCCAAAAATGGATACGTTCCTTAATTCGTGGGTTAGGTTAAGGCCAGTGTCCACGCGAGGCTGGCCGTCTGAAGGTAATAACTGACAGTCAGCAGTAGCCGATAAAACACAAGAGTTCCCCCCCAAAGAAAATGGTTTAAATTCCAGATGTGATAGCTCCTTACGGCGACCCGACCCCCCCTCCTTAGCCAAGCGAGCTGTAGCCCCCCCCCAACACACCGTCAAAACGCGAAATATCCACTATGTCACGTTGGGTAAAATCACAGGGTTAGAAAATCCCCCTGGTTCTCGCTGTGTCTTGACCGTGTCGCCTCGCTAACTCTCCCCGAGTAAACGTAGCTACCTTCGGCTGGAGCTTGTCCGTATGCCCGCCCTCCTGGCTGGCTGCACGTCCAAGCTTCTTGGGTTAGGAGCTAAGTGTGTTGCCAGATCTGATAAGAGAAACAAGTAAAAGAGGGGACTGTAAAAAAATCAATTCAAGTCTGAAGTTTATTATCGATGTCTACAGGCTACAATGTGTGCCAGACTGTCATACAATGGAGTCGAAAATTTTATTTTATCCGACCCGCGGTGCAATTAGTAGGCTTCAAATGACACACACAACAAAATAAAACACACACACGGTGAAAATGCACAATGACTCGAAACATATTTTTTTTTACAAAACATACGAAACATTTTCTCGATAATATTGCAAATGAGGGACGCCCCTCAATGATATCTCGAGTATAAATGAAGGTTAAAGCTGCAGTGTGTAGAATTTTGGGTTTTATTTCCTAGCAGATTTTGTAGAAAGTAATTAGAATATCCATAAGTACATTTAATTTAGTGCATAATAGCTGAAAAAAAAGTTTTTAATTATTTTTTTTGCCTTAGAAAGGATCTCATATATGTCCATATTTCTGCATATTTTGGACCAAGGCCTAGTGCCGCCATCTTGAAAGTGTCATAGCTGGAATGTCATCAGGTGCATTGTTTAAAATGTAGAATTGTTCTTGTCCTTGAAGGCCACTGTAGCTTCTGTTATTATTCTAAAGGGTTGGGGTTACCCAGGGAGCGCTGCATTCTAGAACTTTGTAGAACTTTCTTGATGATGTCATATTACACACTGCACCTTTAAATACAAATTGATTGTAATGAGACAAGCTTTTGGTATTTTTCTCTTTTTTTATATGTTTATAGTTGTTTGTATGTTGTTGTTTAATAAAGTTTTATTAAAAAAACACAAGGATAA
>CASHTC010000537.1:27500-35000 GCA_949357725.1 Hyperoplus immaculatus
AGGTGGCAGGGCGGGGATCGAACCTCCAACCCTTTGATCATCAGCCGACCCGCTCTACCACCTGAGCCAACTATTTGAATGAAGCTCAGGTTGGATGGAGCACTGGACTGGTTACATGGGACAGTAAACACAACCAGTGTGCAATTAATGGACAAGACGTGCAGTCTGTTCTCGCTCGCACCACAGCGTGAAAGCATTTTACTATCTGGCTGCAAAACAAAGTGCCCAGCATTAAACCTGCAGTGTGTTGAATTCTGGGTTTTATTTCCTTGCAGATTTTGTTGAAAGCAATTATAATATCCATAAGTACGTTTAATTTAGTGCATAATAGCTGAACATTTTTTCTTCCTTAAAAAGGGTCTCATATATGTCCATATTTCTGCATATTTTGGACCAAGGCCTAGTGCCGCCATCTTGAAAGTGTCATAGTTGGAATGTCATCAGGTGCATTGTTTAAAATGTAGAATTGTTCTTGTCCTTGAAGGCCACTGTAGCTTCTGTTATTATTCTAAAGGGGTGGGGTTACCCAGGGAGCGTTGCATTCTAGGACTTTGTAGAACTTTCTTGATGATGTCATATTACACATTGCACCTTTAAGTGTGAAACCAACTTCCGCTGTAGGCTTTCAAAATAAAACACACAAAAAAAAAACCTTTTGTTGCAGTCCCAAGTTTGACAGGAATTTAACATGTAAACCAAGTAATTATTTACACTGTTACATATGCATAGACTGTTACAATACAATACAATACAATACAATACAATACAATACAATACAATACAAGACAAGACAAGACAAGACAAGACAATACAATACAATACAATACAAGACAATACAATACAATACAATACAATACAATTCAATACAAGACAAGACAAGACAAGACAATACAATACAATACAATACAATACAATACAATACAATTCAATACAGTACAGGTGCATCTAAAACAAATAGAATACTGTTTAAAAGTATATAAAAGAATTCTGTAATTTCATCATAAAAAATGAATCGTAAAATCATATATTCTTAGTCGAATACACATAAAGCGAGAAATGTAACACCTTTTTTTGTGGAAATATGAAGGTGTATTGAACTCCGAGATCCTACGTAGTATAAATGTTCAAACATTTTAGAAATCGGTTCATCCTAGCCTGAGAAAAGGCAGAAAGAGTGTTTTTATGGTCTCACTGTCTAACCCTTACATTTTCCCATGCGTGACATCACACATGGTAAAAATGTAGGGTTAGGATTAACAGGACAGCTGGGTCAAGGGAAGACTGAGGGAAGAAAAACCTCATTCATTATATGATAATAGGGATTTTATAATGATAGAACGCCGGTTCCGTATGGGTGAAGTATTTCTTTTTAACTTGCATTAGAAACAACAGTATTTGCTCTGTGTACATTTCTTTAAACAGCTGTTTCCTCCTGTGTGACTCACTGCATAATAACACACTGGTAGACACTACAGTCACACAATCATGACAGTGTGTATGTGTGGTTGTGTGTGTGTGTGTGTGTATGTGTGTGTGCGTGCGTGTGTGTGTACGTGTGTATGTGCGTGTGTGTGTGTGTGTGTGTGGTTGTGCGTGCGTGTGTGTGTGTGTGTATGTGTGTGTGCGTGCGTGTGTGTGTGTGTGTATCTAATGATAGTCTTGCCTCTTGCTGAGTCTAAAGAAAAGCTTGTTCCATGTTTTAAACGTCCACACTGGGAGGTTTTAGAAAAAGTATTTATTGTACGATGCCTCATCATCTTTTTGCTGCAAGAATCACATTTAAAGGTGCAGTCAGTGATTCTGGAGAACGCTTGTTGTCAAAATCACTTTTGGTCAAAATCAGTGAATATCTCCTCATGATCCGCTACCTGTCTGTACTGTGTTTATTTGAGCGCACACACAGTACAGACAGGTAGAGAATCATGAGGAGATATTCACTGATTTTGACCCAAAGTGATTTTGACAACAAGCGTTCTCCAGGAACAGTGCATGAGGTAAAGCCTTCAGTGATGGCACATGGATTTTATACCTTCTGCTGTACGTCCAGGTTTTCTTCTTATGGCAGTAGAATCAACAACTGAAAAATTTCTTGGGCTCTTCTTGGGGATTTTTCTGAGCTCCTGCAATAGTGTCAGGGGGGGGTGTGTGTGTGTGTGGGGGGGGGGGATTGGGGGGCACCAATTTGTAAATGCTGCCATGCTGAGAAATACAGAGAGAGTTTTGTTAAACACTGCAGCTTTACAGCGAAGTCAATGAAACTAATCAGTAATCCACTCCACTGTAGACTAATTGTGTTCTATCTGGTCCCAGAGTCAAACACACACACACACACACACACACGCACACGCACGCACGCACGCACGCACGCACACACACACACACACACACGCACGAACACACACACACGCGCACACACACAGATCAGAATGAGCCAAACAGAAGACTTGTACTGACACTATAGTCAATAGTGGTTCCTTTAATTTCATTGACAAAAGCAGAAATCCATACGGGTTAACATGGGCTAGATCAATGGACACAGGGTCTTATGGTCGCCCACTTAAAGCTGCAGTGTGTAGAATTTTGGGTTTTATTTCCTAGCAGATTTTGTAGAAAGTAATTATAATATCCATAAGTACATTTAATTTAGTGCATAATAGCTGAAAAAAAAAATTTTAATTATTTTTTTTCCCCTTAGAAAGGGTCTCATATATTTCCATATTTCTGCATATTTTGGACCAAGGCCTAGTGACTCCATCTTGAAAGTGTCATAGCTGGAATGTCATCAGGTGCATTGTTTAAAATTTAGAGTTGTTCTTGTCCTTGAAGGCCACTGTAGCTTCTGTTATTATTCTAAAGGGTTGGGGTTACCCAGGGAGCGTTGCATTCTAGAACTTTGTAGAACTTACTTGATGATGTCACATTACACACTGCACCTTTAAATGTATCAGCTGTTTAATAAATGGGTTTTTAACACACTAAAATGTGTATATAAGTCTAACCCAGATAGATTGAATCTTGGGGTGCTCGTGTGTGTGTGTGTGTGTGTGTGTGTGTGTGTGTGTGTGTGTGTGTGTGTGTGTGTGTGTGTGTGTGTGTGTGTGCTTGTGTGTGTGTGTGTGTGTGTGTGCCGCTGTGCTGCGAAGAAATCTCCAACCTAATATCATTCTGCCTTGAGAAATTGCTTATTTGATTTTCTCTCTCTCTCACACACACACACACACACACACACACACACACACACACACACACACACACACACACATTTTGCTTTCTTCAATTTCACTTGCCCCGCGGTAACAACATCCCCAGACAGGTGTGTTGAAAGACAAGCGCGTAGAAACGCAATAGACAGATTTATACACTTATAATGGATTGTAGATATATACAGTATAGAGGAGAGGGGAGAAAACACAATTATTCACTCTGTCTGTGCGTCTATGAAGACAGGTTTATGTCAGAATGGTTTGAGGAGAATTTTCTGGCATTTGCAGACATCCTATTGTGTCTGTACAACTATTGTTAGTCTTAATTTCATCTCTGTCAGTACAAAACTGTCAATATAGCATGGAAAATAACAAAATAATTATGTGTGTGTGTGTGTGAGTGTGTGTGTGTGTGTGTGTGTGTGTGTGTGTGAGTGAGTGAGTGAGTGAGTGAGTGAGTGAGTGAGTGAGTGTGTGTGTGTGAGTGAGTGAGTGAGTGAGTGAGTGAGTGAGTGAGTGAGTGAGTGAGTGAGTGAGTAAGTGGGTGAGTGAGTGTGTGTGTGTGTGTGTGTGTGTTTGTGTGTGTGTGTGTGTGTGTGTGTGTGTGTAGGTTAGATATGTGCCCATATCTAACCTACCATTTTTAAGCAAAATCATTGAAAAAGCTGTTTATCAACAGCTAAATAACTAATAGCAATGAACAACTGCTTTGATGTCTTCCAGTCAGGATTTCGACAACACCACAGCACTGAGACTGCTCTGGTTAAGGTCCTCAATGACATCCACTTAAACACAGACAGTGGCAAAAGTTCTGTCTTAGTTTTACTGGATCTCAGTGCCGCTTTCGACACAGTTGACCACAGCATATTACTAGATCGACTAGCAAACTGGGTTGGACTTTCTGGAACTGTACTAAGCTGGTTTGAATCCTACTTAAAGGATAGAGACTACTATGTGTCAATAGGCAATTTCACATCTGAGCGGACAAATATTGAATGCGGGGTCCCCCAAGGTTCCATTCTTGGGCCTCTTCTGTTTAACATCTACATGCTCCCACTAGCTCAGATTATGAATAAGAACAAATTATGCTACCATAATTATGCAGACGACACACAAATTTACATAACCATATCACCAGGAGACTACAGTCCAATACAGGCACTGAGTAAGTGCATTGAACAAATCAATGATTGGATGTGCCAAAATTTCCTTCAATTAAACAACGACAAAACTGAAGTAATTGTCTTTGGTGCCAAAGATGAACAATTAAAAGTCAGCGCACAGCTTACATCCATTATGTTAGAAACCACACCCCAAGCCAGAAATCTTGGTGTTGTTGTAGACTCCGACTTGAATTTCAAGAAACACATTAAATCAATTAATAAGTCAGCATACTACCACCTAAAAAACATATCAAGAATTAAAGGGCTTATGTCTCAGCAAGATTTAGAAAAACTTGTCCATGCATTTATCTTTAGTAGACTTGACTACTGTAACAGTGTCCTTGCAGGCCTTCCAAAAAAATCTATCAGACAGCTTCAGCTAATTCAGAACGCTGCTGCTCGAGTCCTCACTAGGACCAAAAAAGTGGATCACATTACCCCAGTTCTGAGGTCTTTACACTGGCTTCCAGTCACTCAAAGAATTGATTTCAAAATACTGATGTTGGTTTATAAAGCACTAAATGGTTTAGCGCCAAAATACATTACTGAGCTGCTGATACGTTATGAACCGTCCACAGCCCTTAGGTCGTCTGGGACAAGTTTACTTACAGTCCCCAGAGTTAGGACTAAACAAGGAGACAGACAGACAGACAGACAGACAGACAGACAGACAGACAGACAGACAGACAGGTCTACTTACAGTCCCCAGAGTTAGGACTAAACAAGGAGAAGCAGCTTTTAGTTTTTATACACCAAATATCTGGAACAAACTCCCAGAAAACTTGAGGTCTGCTGCAACCCTCAGTTCTTTTAAATCGAGTCTGAAGACTTTTCTGTTTCCATTTTAACCTGCAATTTTTATTTTATTTAAATGTTTTACTTCTTTTCTTTCGCTTTTAAATGTTTTATAATGTGTTTTATGTATTTTAATCTTGCCCCTGTAAAGCACTTTGAGTGGCCTTGTGTTTGAATTGTGCTATATAAATAAACTTGCCTTGCCTTGCCTTGCCTTGTGTGTGTGTGTGTGTGTGTGCCTATCGTGACACCCCTATTAACCACTGAACCAAAAATCTCTGTTTTACCAAATTGCGCAAGCTGTGAACCAATCAACTGTTCTTAAATCTAGTGTGTGACAACAAGTAATACACACACACACACACACACACACACACACACACACACACACACACACACACACACACACACACACACACACACACACACACACACACACACACACACACACACAGAAAATGAAAGCATCTCGGGGGATTCGGGTCAGCAGTGAAAAACAGAAGCTAAGCAGATTCCTCACAGCTCCGGCTTCAAACGGGGAATAAGGCAGTAAGTAAGGATTGGATTAGGGTGTTCTGTGTGTGTGTGTGTGTGTGTGTGTGTGTGTGTGTGTGTGTGTGTGTGTGTGTGTGTGTGCATGTGTGTGTGTGTGTCTGTGTGTGTGTGTGTGTTTTGTGGACTGTCAGTGTATATGTGCATGTGTTTGTCTGAGAGAGAGAGAGGGTGTGTGTGTGTATTTCGTGGACTGTGAGTGTGTGTGTGTGTATGTGTTTGAATGATTGTAAGTGTCTCTCTATGTGTGTGTGTGTGTGTGTGTGTGTGTGTGTGTGTGTGTGTGTGTGTGTGTGTGTGTGTGTGTGTGTGTGTGCGCACATGCAGAAAGTCCAAGGAAGCCTGACTGTGTGTGCATGCATGTGTGTGGTTTTTAATAGCCTAATTCCCTTCAGAGAGAGAGAGGGGGGGAGATAACACTCAGAAAAGAGTGAGATGGTTTTTACTGTGACACACACACACACACACACACACACACACACACACACACACACACACACACACAGACAACTCACTCACATACACACACACACACACACAGACACAGACACAGACACACACACACAGACACACTCACACACTGCAGCACATTTGGATCTACCTCACTGGGTCTCACTGGCCTTCAGGGTGAATGTCCTCACGCCATTGTTACATACTGACCAACTCAAAATGGACACTCAGCATAAAGAAAGCAAAAGCCACACTATCTATCTATCTATCTATCTATCTATCTATCTATCTATCTATCTATCTATCTATCTATCTATCTATCTATCTATCTATCTATCTATCTATCTATCTATCTATCTATCTATCTATCTATCTATCTATCTATCTATCTATCTATCTCTCTGTCTGTCTGTCTGTCTGTCTGTCTGTCTGTCTGTCTGTCTGTCTGTCTGTCTGTCTGTCTGTCTATCTATCTATCTATCTATCTATCGTTGACATTAAAGGTGCTACGAGGAACTTTCAGTTTGTGTTAATTCTAGCGCCCCCCTTTGGACAAAAGTGGTAGTGTTTTTACCACGCCAGCTGTTGTTCCTGGGTGAGCGCATATATACCCATGACAAAGGCATTAAGAAAAACTATATACAAATAGCATTCTTTGCACTGATGGTCTCGTTTGCTGTTACATGTCATTTATGATCATCAGAGGAAAAATTAGACTGTTTCAGAAATATTTAAAAGTTCCTCGTAGCACCTTTTAAAGTACAGAGAAATAAGCATCTCAATTCACACACAGTGTATGTCACACATGGGAAAATGTAGGGTTAGACAGTGAGACCATAAAACACTCTTTCTGCCTTTTCTCAGACTAGGATGAACCGATTTCTAAAATGTTTGCACATTTATACTACATAGGATCTCAGAGTTCAATACACCTTCATATTCCCACCGGTGAAGTAGGTTTATAAGATCATATTCCGCATAAGACATCGGCATGTAAACAGCAGACACACACACACACACACACACACACACACACACACACACACACACACACACACACACACACACACACAAAGACAGACACAAAGACAGACACACACATATGTTTGAGTAGAATGAACATTTTGGTTTTATAATATAATATAAACTACTGACAACATCTCTACCAAATTCCAATAAATTTTTTCTCATTAAGAGCATTTTCAATAAGCTATGTAGAGATGAAGATTTAAGAAAAATCCAGACTGGTCTCTTGATTTTTTACGGAGCTGTATATTATGGGGAGTAGAGGTGTCTTTCTGTGAGTAAATTTATATATGTAAAAGTTACGCACTATA
>CASHTC010000537.1:37500-40000 GCA_949357725.1 Hyperoplus immaculatus
CACACACACATCCAAATAAACACATATAAACATAAACACATAAACACATAATGAATTGGAATTGAGGCAAAAAAGTTCATGCAATAGAGGTCCAAACCGACATTTCTGTCACTCAAAGCGCTTTGCAGGTTCCAGGTCCCATTCATTCACACACAGTCATACCGGTGGTGGAAGCGTGGCTGCCATTCAGCGCCTACGGCCCCTCCGACCACCACCTCAAACATACAGCAGTCATACACATTCACACGAGGCAAGGTGGGTGAAGTGTCTTTGCCCAAGGACACAACAACCATGACACAGGTGGCAGGGGCGGGGATCGAACCGCCAACCCTTCGATCGTTGGCGGACCCACTCTACCACCTGAGACACAGTCGCCCCAACTTTTCATTATACGCTGATAAAAACATACGTATGAATATGATAGTCCATTTCTACCAAGTCAGATAACCTATTAAAGGTGCAGTGTGTAATATGACATCATCAAGAAAGTTCTACAAAGTTCTAGAATGCAACACTCCCTGGGTAACCCCAACCCTTTAGAATAATAACAGAAGCTACAGTGGCCTTCAAGGACAAGAACAATTCTAAATTTTAAACAATGCACCTGATGACATTCCAACTATGACACTTTCAAAATGGCGGTGACAAGGCCTTGGTCCAAAGTATGGAGAAATATGGACATACAGTATCTCACAAAAGTGAGTACACCCCTAACATTTCTTCAAATATTTCATTATATCTTTCCATGCGACAACACTGAATAAATGACACTTTGATACAATGTCAAGTAGTCAGTGTACAGCTTGTATAACAGTGTAAATTTACTGTCCCCTCAAAATAACTCGACACACAGCCATTAATGTCTAAACTGCTGGCAACAAAAGTGAGTACACCCCTAAGAAAAAATGTCCAAATTGGGCCCAAAGTGTCAATATTTTGTTTTGCCATCATTATTTTCTAGCACTGCCTTAACCCTCTTGGGCATGTAGTTCACTAGAGCTTCACAGGTTGCAACTGGAACCCTCTTCTACCCATTCATGACGACATCAAGGAGCTGGTGGATATTAGAGTCCTTGCGCTCCTCCATCTCCCGTTTTAGGATGCCCCAAAGATGCTCAATAGGGTTTAAGACTGGAGACATGCTTGGCCAGTCCATAACCTTTACCCTCAGCTTCTTTAACAAGCCAGTGGTCGTTCGGAGGGGTGTTTGGGGTCGTTATCATGTTGCAGTACTGCCCTGCGGCCCAGTTTATGAAGGGAGGGGATCATGCTCTGCTTCAGTATGTCACAGTACATGTTAGAATTCAATGAACTGTAGATCCCCAGTGCTGGCAGCACTCATGCAGCCCCAGACCATGACACTCCAACCACCATGCTTGACTCTAGGCAAGACACACTTGTCTTTGTACTCCTCACCTGGTTGCCGCTCCACACTCTTAACACCATCTGAACCAAATAAATGTATTTTGGTCTCATCAGACCACAGGACATGGTTGCAGTAATCCATGTCCGTAGTCTGTTTGTCTTCAGCAAACTTTTTGTGGGGTTTCTTGTGCATCATCTTTAGAATAGGCTTCCTTCTGGGATGACAACCATGCAGACCAGTATGATGCAGAGTGCGGCGTATGGTCTGAGCACTGACAGGTTGACCCCCCACCCCTTCAAGCCCTTCAGCAATGCTGGCAGCACTCATACGTCTATTTTCCAAAGCCAACCTCTGTGTACGACGCTGACCATGTGCACTCAACCTTCGTAAACTGGGCCGCAGGGTGGTATTGCAACATGATAACGACCCCAAACACACCTCCAAGACGACCAGTGGCTTGCTAAAAAAGCTGAGGGTAAAGGTTATGGCCTGGCCAAGCATGTCTCCAGACCTAAACCCTATTGAGCATCTTTGGGGCATCCTCAAATGGAAGGTGGAGGAACGCAAGGTCTTTAATATCCACCAGCTCTGTGATGCTGTCATAAATGGGTGGAAGAGGGTTCCAGTTGCAACCTGTGAAGCTCTAGTGAACTACATGCCCAAGAAGGTTAAGGCAGTGCTGGAAAATAATGGTGGCCACACAAAATATTTACACTTTGGGCCCAATTTGTAAATTTTTTCTAAGGGGTGTACTCACTTTTGTTGCCAGCAGTTTAGACATTAATGGTTGTGTGTCGAGTTATTTTGAGGGGACAGTAAATTTTCACTGTTATACAAGCTGTACACTGACTACTTTACATTGTATTAAAGTGTCATTTATTCAGTGTTGTCCCATGGAAAGATATAAAGAAAAATGTGAAGAAATGTGAGGGGTGTACTCACTTTTGTGAGATACTGTATATGAGACCCTTTCTAAGGGAAAAAAAATAATTAAAAAAAATTGTTTCAGCTATTATGCACTAAATTAGACGTACTTATGGATATTATAATTACTTTCTCCAAAATCTGCTAGGAAATAAAACCCAAAATTCTACACACTGCAGCTTTAAATAAATAATATAAAATTAATAAATA
>CASHTC010000537.1:45000-52718 GCA_949357725.1 Hyperoplus immaculatus
AATGCTACGATACCTTTTAAAGTTTTAACACATATGCGCCTCCTAAGATGATGCCAAAGACTGCATAAGGGCACGGCACGTTTCTCTGAGTGGTAAAGGACCTAACGTTACTTCAACTAATAAACAAAATGTGCAAATTAGTTCCCTGATGAAGGCGAAGTAG
The DNA here is from genome assembly GCA_949357725.1 of Hyperoplus immaculatus. Taxonomy (NCBI): domain Eukaryota; kingdom Metazoa; phylum Chordata; class Actinopteri; order Uranoscopiformes; family Ammodytidae; genus Hyperoplus; species Hyperoplus immaculatus. The sequence goes on from CASHTC010000537.1 coordinate 45,164, forward strand.
GAAAGCATAGACGCTAAAGTTAGCCGCTAATGCTAGCGGCGCTAACGTTAAACAGGGTCGGATTTAGGCTTCAATGTACAAGTGGTACATAATTCGGTTTGTTTAAGTGTTGTACAAGGTTTCACAATGCTTAATGAACTTAGTTATTTTCAGATCTAAAGCTGTCCGATGCCAAACTTCGCCTTAACTTCTTGCTGTTTAAGTTTTGCCATCTACGGCAGCTCGCAGGCTACTGCCTGAGCCTGTTCTGTTGTCTCCTACTACTAGTTAAGTATCTCCCCCTGCTGGTAGGATGTTTAATTGCTGCCCATACAGTCTGGTGCTGCCACATAGTGAAATTAATTGCTGTGCTGCGGGACTCACACTGCGCAACACAACGGCTATTATGATCGATAACAATTTAACGTGATCGACAATATTCTTAACGAGCAATGATCGAGCAATCGATTAATTATGCCCATCCCTAATTAGAATGTATTGGCCCTTTTAGATAGCACTATTCAAAAGGGTTTTAAAAACTAAAAATAACACATTTTGCGTTTGTATGACAGCATGCGCTTGGCACGAGTGGTCAGCCCGGCCGTCAGCTGCACAAGCCGACCCGGCAGCGATCAGCTGTGAGAGCGCCCACCGTCCTGCTCCACCAGCAGATAGGAACAACGTGCCGGTTAACGGTGGAAATAAATTGCTCGCTTTAGCATCAATGACACATTAAAAGAGGAACTAACATCTAAAAAGTGCTTCAAATAAATAAAATGTTAAGCTGAATGTTGTGCCGTGTATTTTTTTGTATCATAAAGAGCAGTGTAGCCTATGTCTACTACATATTTAATACTTAGGCTAACATTTTGAATGAATGCAGCCCCCATGCCTCAGTGTCCCCCCAGCTGCTCCAGACGGAGACAACTGCCCTTACGCAGTCCCATGCAGCCCTCCTAAGTGGCCGGTGTGTGCACTATTGAATCAGCTCTCCTACTCAGTTGCACACCATAAGCTGCTCATTTTTAAGTGATTAATATCTTTATTTCGGTTTATTTGCACTGCATTTGTATTACCTTCTAATAATTGTCCAACAAAGTCATCGGCTACCCGGCACAGCCTGCACTGCGAGTCCAAGCTGTTTTCAAATTTGCGTACACGAGCTGAGAGCTGGTGTGGGATTTGAGCGTACCCTACGCTCACGTCCATATTGATAAATGCCGAGATTTGCGTGGAAATGTACGTACACCCATTTTTCTGGTCTACGCAAGATTGATAAATGAGGGCCATTGAGTCCGAAGACTCTTTTGCAAGGGAGACCTGTTCCCATTTACACGTTACCATTCACACACACATTCACACACCGATAGCAGCAGGCTAACTATCGACATTCACACGAGGCAAGGTGGGTGAAGTGTCTTGCCCAAGGACACAACAACCATGACACAGGTGGCAGGGCGGGGATTGAACCTCCAACCCTTTGATCATCGGCCAACCCGCTCTATCAACTGAGCCACAGTCGCCCAAAAAAATTTAAAAGTTCCTCGTAGCAGCTTCATTGTAAACGAAAGAAACTGAAGATGGATATTCAGCTCTGGAAAAAATGAAGAGACCACTCCAAATGTTCAGTGTCTCTCGTTTTACTTTTTATGTATTTCCCTCAGTCTTCCCTTGGCCCAGCTGTCCTGTTAATCCTAGCCCTACATTTTTACCAGTGTGATGTCACACTAGTAAAATTTTGAGTTGGACAGTGAGATCATAAAACACTCTTTCTGCCTTTTCTCAGGCTAGGATGAACCGATTTCTAAAATATTTTGCACATTTATACTACATAGGATCTCAGAGTTCCAATACACCTTCATATTCCCACCGGTGAAGCAGGTCTTTAACTAAAAAAACTAAATAAATAAAACACATCAACAGAGGCAGGCTTTGGTCATTCATTAATTTTTAATGGTTTTCAGACAACAGTAAATCCCTATGGCACAGACCGATAGCAACAGGTTATATACCAGGCTTTATACACAGACACAGGCTGTGGTCGAAAAGCCCTATTAACGTCCTCCCTCCTACATACTAAACATGTACATACTATATACTAAAAGCCCTACTAACGTCCTCCCTCCTACATACTCAACATGTATATACTACATACTAAAAGCCCTACTAACGTCCTCCCTCCTACATACTCAACATGTATATACTACATACTAAAAGCCCTACTAACATCCTCCCTCCTACATACTCAACATGTATATACTATATACTAAAAGCCCTACTAACGTCCTCCCTCCTTACATACTCAACATGTATATACTACATACTGTCTACTTAACCATCCATTGTGTATGCGAGGTTCGTCAGACCGTTTACACTGAAGTATACAGCAGCAATAAAGAAATTTAAAAACACTTCTGTGTCGTTTGAAAAGACGCAATGCATTGTGGGGCAGGTTGAGTAGGAAAAGTAACCTATCGATCCATACATAACATCTTCCCAGAAGTAAGTACTTATCCGGGCATTTCTCGCCTACATAAACTCGCATACACAACCACAACATACTCAAATTGACGTCAAAATGAGTTTGAGTAGGACGTTAGTAGGGCTTTTAGTATGAGTAGGACGTTAGTAGGGCTTTTAGTATGAGTAGGATTTTAGTACGAGTAGGATGTTAGCATGAGTAGGACGTTAGTATGAGTAGGACGTAAGCAGGGCTTTTAGTATGAGTAGGACGTTAGTATGAGTGGGACGTTAGCAGGGCTTTAGTATAAGTAGGACGTTAGTATGAGTAGGACGTTAGTATGAGTAGGACGTTAGTATGAGTGGGACGTTAGCAGGGCTTTAGTATAAGTAGGACGTTAGTATGAGTAGGACGTTAGTATGAGTGGGACGTTAGTATGACGTTAGTATGAGTGGGACGTTAGCAGGGCTTTAGTATGAGTAGGACGTTAGCAGGGCTTTTAGTATGAGTAGGACGTTAGTATGAGTGGGACGTTAGTATGAGTGGGACGTTAGTATGAGTAGGACGTTAGCAGGGCTTTTAGTATGAGTAGGACGTTAGTATGAGTGGGACGTTAGTATGAGTGGGACGTTAGCATGAGTAGGACGTTAGTATGAGTAGGACGTTAGCAGGGCTTTTAGTATGAGTAGAACGTTAGTATGAATAGGACGTTAGCATGAGTGGGACGTTAGCAGGGCTTTCCGAGCACAGACACACACTTGATAAAAAACACAAAGATTAGTTGACGGTTGGTTTGGACATCACGGGATTTGTTGACAAAACGAAACACACAGAACATCACATGATCACCTCGTGTCTTAAAGGGACGGTTCAGTATTTTAAAAGTGTGGCTGTATGAGGTATTTATGATTTATGCGTGTGTGTGTGTGTGTCTGTCTGTCTGTCTGTGTGTGTGTGTGTGTGTGTGTGTGTGTCTGTCTGTCTGTCTATCTGTCTGTCTATCTGTCTGTGTGTGTGTGTGTGTGTGTCTGTGACTGATGGTCATCTCCATAAGGTATTACACTAACTTTGCAGAAGAACTGTGTGTGTGTGTGTGTGTGTGTGTGTGTCTGTCTGTCTGTCTGTCTGTCTGTCTCTCTCTCTGTGTCTGTCTGTCTGTCACTCTGTCTCTGTGTGTGTGTGTGTGTGTGTGTGTGTGTGTGTGTGTGTGTGTGATGGCCATCTACATGAGGTAACCCACTAACTATGCCTAAGTACCCCACCCAACCACACTTTAAAATAACTGAATTATCCCTTTATTTCACCCTTTATTTCACCTAATTGATTCTGTTAATGGACAATGAATGGCACACAGCGCTATTTATTTATATATTTTTTTTGTATTTTTTCGATGTCGCTGGATTGACTCCAACCAGAATAATTCAGCACCTAAAAATCAGCAGAGGTAATTATACACGCTAGATGCACACACACACACACACACACACACACACACACACACACACACACACACACACACACACACACGCTTTGTACACAACTCACACTCGCTAATGCATGTGTGAGTGCATACAAACAAAGTTCACACACACACACACACGCACACACACACACGCACACACACACACACACAGCAAAAGCATGACGAGTCTATACACTCAAACGTATAGTAATCAACTATGTGAATGTCATTGGCAGTGCGTGGAATACTAATAGAGATATATATCTTTATATATATCTATATTTTTCTTTTTAACATTTTGATTCTGTTTTAAATTTGATTTTCCTTCATTGGTTTCACAATCCTGAATCTCAAGACCTATTGTTTCACTTCTCTGGCATCTCCTAAAGCTATAGTGCGTAACTTCTGCCCCCCCCTCCCCCATGAGTAATTACAACAACACTGTCGGTGCATCGCCATCTACATGAGGTAAAGCCTTCAATGATGGCGCATAGATTTTATACCTTCTGCTGTACGTCCAGGTTTTTTTTCTTAGCAGTAGAATCAACAACTGAAACATTTCTTGGGCTCTTCTTGGGGATTTTTCTGAGCTCCTGCACCAGTGTCAGGAGAGGGGGGGACACCAGTTTGTAAACACTGCCATACTGAGAAATACAGAGAGAGTTTTGTGGAGCTGATAATAGGCTTAATCAACTTTTGTGTCAACTCGTTTTGGGCGACGGGATGGCTTTGAATATAACCGACATGAATTCATATGGAAAAAGTTACGCACTATAGCTTTAATTTACACTCAGTCCCGTTAGTAATTGTTACATACTCTTTATTTGTTAAGTGATGGTGCATTAGTGTGTTTGCACGAGCCTATAACAGTCTGGTGTTTTATCAAAAGATATCCATAAAGTAAACACTACTTTTATAGATTGGGCCGTAAAGCAAGTGCATACTAACTGAGAGTGTTGTATTGAGATGAAGGCCAAATCTACACATACACGGGTATCTTTAATTTTTTTTAAGATTATTTTTTGGCATTTTTCAAGCTTTTATTAGATAGTACAGAGTTGAAATGAGGAGACAGACAGAGAGAGAGAGAGAGAGAGACCAGTCTGTATTTTTCTTAAATCTTCATCTCTACATTACTTATTGAAAAGGCTTTTAAGTGACAAGAAATGTATTGTGAATTTGGTAGAAATGTTGTCAGTAGTTTCTATTATAAAACCAAAATGTTCATTCTACTCAAACATATGCCTATAAAGAGTCAAACGAGAGACACTGAACATTTGGAGTGGTCTCTTCATTGTATATATATCCTTGTGCGTGTAGATATGGCCTTAGAGAGGAGTGAAATACAATGTTTTTAGGATTTGTTTAACTGCGGGGAATGAGCCCCTTCTTGTAGGCGACCAGGCCGGCTGCCACGGCGACAGACAAGATGGCGGACGCTCCCATGAGCTTCAGAAAACCTCCGACTGACGGCAGGTTACGCTCACAGAAGCTGGTGTCAAACGGCAGAGCGGGGACCTCCTGGGACAGGGAGAGAGACAGACAGGGGGAATGGGGGTTAGGGTACATATTACATTTATTTTTCTTATTTTTAATTTAATTAATTTGGTTTTAAATACATTTTAAATTTTTTATTTTTTTATTTGTTTTATTTTGAAGAACATTGGGTTTATGTTACTAATTTAATTGTTTTTAATTTAATTTTATTTACAAATGTTTTATTGTGATTTTTTTTAACTTATTACATGGACAACTAAAACATTTTTTTTTTCTTTTTTTAATATTCTCTCTACTTCCTAAATGAGGAGGACTGACAGGCAGAGAGGGAGTGGGGGTTTGGTTACATATTTAATTTTTTATTATTTCTTTAATTATTATTATTTTATTTTTTTTATATATATATTTACACCAAGGTGACAATTTTGTACAAATGTTTTTAGTGATTTATTTTTAGTTATCACAATGTAAAGAATTTTTTATTTTTTTTAAATTTGATTTAGTTTGAAAATATTTCCTCTTTTTCCTTAATTAGAGGACATGAGCTGGACATACAGAAAAAAATATTGTGTTGAAAATAAAATCAAATATATATTTCTATGTTTGTCTGTGCTAGGCTATTTATTGTATATATTCTATAAAATTTAATAAATACAATTAAAAAAAAAAAAAACGTATTATAAAAACAGAGTAACATTTCTCACCACAGACTCGGGCTCCGTCTGCCAGATTGAACTGTGGCCGATTTTACCCAATTCACACAAGACCTGCAACAGAAGAGAGGGAGACATTTAAATAATTTATACAAACATGATGTGCATTTTGTTTTAGAGTGTGTGTGAGATTAAACATCGCAGATTTACACTTAAAGGTACAGTGTGTCATATCACAGTATTTTGGCATCATCTAGTGGTGAGATCGTAAATTGCAATGCAGTGCTGCCTTTAGGGGAGAATTTACAGAAGCTACGGTGGCCTTCAAGGACAAGAAGCTATAGTTACTAAAGATGGCATCATCCACCACTGCCTCAAGTCTTTCCACAATATCAAGTGATGAGGTGAAGATGTATTTAGTTATTTATTCTATAGTACTTCTTCTTCTTCTTGGTCTTCCAACAGGTGCATTTCCCCAGGACGCCCCACTATATGTAAAACACGTGTAAGGCCGTTAAGTTTGTCCGTTCTGTGCTACTGTAGAAACATGGCGGTGCAACATGGCGGCCTCAGCGCCCCGCTCCTATGGAGATATAAAAGGCTCATTCTAAGCTCATACAAATACGATTTTTATTTTCAAGCAACTATACACTAATTAAAAACATACTGATGAATATGATATTATATTTTTTGCCAAATCTGTTCAGAAAAATGCCAATTCTCTTTACACACTGCACCTTTAAATGTGGCATATATGTAATATAAAAAAAAAAATGCCATGAGTTTATACACCCATGCACTCACCTCTCTAACAGCTCTCTCCCAGACAGACAGACAGACAGACAGACACACAGACAGGACAGAGACACAGACAGACAGACAGACAGACAGACAGACAGACACACACACACAGACAGACAGACAGACAGACACACACACAGACAGACAGACAGACAGACAGACAGACACACACACAGACAGACAGACAGACAGACAGACAGACACACAGACAGACAGAGACACAGACAGACAGACAGACAGACAGACAGACAGACAGACAGACAGACACACACACACACACAGACAGACAGACAGACACACACACAGACAGACAGACAGACAGACAGACAGACAGACAGACAGACACACACACACACAGACAGACAGACAGACAGACAGACAGACAGACAGACAGACAGACAGACAGACAGACAGACACACACACCTCTCTGGCGGCCCTCTCCCCGGCCTGCACAGCTCCCTCCATGTACCCGCTCCATTCTGTGGCCGTTTCTGTTCCTGCAAAGAAGAGTCTGCCAACAGGCTCCCGCAGCACTCTGGGGAGGAGGGAGAGAGAGGGGACATAGGAGAGAGAGGGGACATGGGAGAGAGAGGGGACATGGGAGAGGGGACATGGGACATGGGAGAGAGGGGACATGGGAGAGAGAGGGGACATGGGAGAGAGAGGGGACATAGGGAGAGAGAGGGGACATGGAGAGGGGA
>CASHTC010000538.1:0-12500 GCA_949357725.1 Hyperoplus immaculatus
AGCACCTTTAAAGTGGCAATGTGTAACATTTTAAGTAATTTATTAGCTAAAATCAATATCCTCATTCATAAATATGTCCTCATTGGTGTAAAATCACCTCTGCCAATAATCTGAATTATCCTCCTGAGCGGAGAATTACAAATATTACTAGAAATGCAATTCCTGAAGAAATTGCGGTGTGAATGCTGCGCTGCTGAACTGAAGCTGATGCTGAATAAACTTCACTGCTGAATGTTGATGAAGAACGAAGGATGAATATATCTGAATGAACAGAATGGTTGAACAATAGAATGTTTGAAAAATGTGGAATATTTGGAAGTTTGAATGGACTTTTCAGATGAACTTATGAATTAATTATGACCTTAAACTATGATAAATGTTATCAGTTCATCTTTGAGTCAGAATCAACATTTGTGCAAAATTTGAAGAAAAACCGTGGAAGCGTTCATAAAATACTGCAGTCACAAAAGGCAACGTCACAGTGACCTTTAAATTTGACCTTTGAACTCCTATGAGGTCATTAGTGAATCATAATCAACATATGTGCACATTATTAAGAAAATCTGTGTAAGTCTAAAATTAAGCGCCAGCCGGGATTTGAACCACCGACCTTTGTATTTCAGGGTTAATCGACTATGCACTCTTCCACCCACAGTTAGTATGACTCATGTTCCCAGTCAGACGTCGCCTGGCATTCCCAGCGCTGGCAAATTAAATTTGCTGCGCGTGTTGGTCTGGACACGCTCCGTTGAAGCTTTATCAAGAAAACCAGAAATCTGGCTGGTGGTTTCAATTGGTTTCAATCTAATATGGGCGTGCCAGAGCCCTTTATATGGTACTCCGGGGAGGACGTAACCGGATGACGACAGTGACGTGCATGCGCCGTCGAAGCCGTGATAGTAAACATCAAAGATGGCTGCGGATATGTTGTGTGAGTTTGAGACTGCTTTGGCCTCGACCCTTAACGATTTGGAAGACGGCACTCAAATCTTTCATTAGCAAGTAAGTGGAATGTTCTGTTTTGCCGACCGACAACGGCAAACGTTTAATTTAACAGTTTAACAGCTGTTTGCTAAACGAAAGGGGCTTACGTCACCTTGTGCATCGCTCTGATTGGTTGTAGTGCTATCCAACTGCGTGCAGTGGCATTTGAAATGCACGAGTAGGAGCCGCCCCTTGAGTTGGAAATTACTATTGATCGTGGCCAGACCCTCTATCGTTCAAGATATCAGGGTCTGGATTTCCAGGCTAAGTCAGATGCACATTTAGCAGGATAAAATTTGATGGCAAACACTTATCTTGTACCTGTGACCTTTGAGACCCCAATCCAAAGCACTTTCCAGTACACCACCAGATTTGTGTTATAAGGAGGAGAGGAGGTGATATTTTAAAAGGTAAGACTGAAAGACTTGCCCTGGTCAGACGGAAACGGAGAAACCTAGTGAGACACTAGTTTGTTCAGTGTTTATTTCTCACCATAAAATAAAATTTCACCACATTATTATTTTAAACCGCAATATTCAAATTTGATAATACCTATCACTTTACCTTCAAGTCCCAGTTATTTTATGATAAACCTGTACACAAAACATTTCAGAAAGGATATTGATGATAATCTTATTGGCCTCTTAAGATAGAGAAGATGGCATAATCAAATCAACAAGTGTAAAACAACATGTTTGTTCGAATATATGTTACATTGTAGGCTACCCTCTATGCATATGCATACCAATAACTATGTCAGACACCTGTCAAAAGTAGGGCTGGAGCCTCCATCGATGCAGATCTTCTTTTGAATATTGTGTAGGAAAGCCAGATGCATATATGTTGTTATATATTATATGATGTTATATAGTGATGCTAAATGATACCCAAGTGTCTGATAATGACGTACATGCATTTTAGACCCTTAGTGCCAAATTTCCTGGATTGCGTGAAGTTGAACCAAGCAAATTTTCCATGTATGGTCAATGGTCATGCTGCTACACGGCCTGTCCCTGTCCCTGTAGTCCACTCGGTGTAACGGGAGGCCAGAGGGCGGTGCCTGATACTATCCGGTTACTTTGAGGGAACCTGGCCAATCAGAGCAGACCCCCTCTGTTCAAACAGAGGGCAGTTGTATTTAGTCTCTAAACAGAATGTTTAGGGGCAAAACTGTAGTACCAAAGTTAGATTGAAAAATCTCTAATGTTTTTCTTTGATTACATCTCTTCTGTTGCTCAATTCATGCTCAGCTGCTGATTATATAATGGATACGTCAACAAGACTGAACATTTTTAAATAATAAGCCCATTGTTAACATTCATTCTACAAGTGACCCACAGAAACTGAGAGAAATCTCCATCTGCTGGATGTCACACTTAATTATGCTTAAATTATGGATGATTATAGCATTAGGTTTTTTGGCTCCCCGTGGAGGAGGGAAAACTGTTATAAAACAACTTCAAAATTAAGAATTTGAAAATGGTTAAATTAATATGAATTGTACTGAGACGTTGAATAATGCCCACCTTCAAGTTAAATCAGATATAGTCTGTTAGAATATTTCAGCTAATTCACAATTTATTAAAGTGTTATTGGTACATCACAAATGTTAACCGCATAGAAAAAGGAAAAAATAAAAATCTGCAGATATAATATTTACAGTGTTGCTTTCTTCATCAGCCTTACACCCTCAAAGCATGTCAGGAAAAACTTCTTAAAAACCCTTATAAGGGAAAAAAAATAATTGAAGAAACCTTTAGGTAGGCCAAGTCTAAGAGGGATCCCCTACCGAGACGGCTGGGCATGAAATACTAGTTCTGGTTTGAATCTGTGATTGTCTGAAAGTCTTGTGCACAGTGTAGCTACTGTGGATGACACAATGCGTATCTGTGTATGGTGGTTAGTGGAAAGGAAACTCTCTTTTTCAGAAGTCATTCTTCAAGTGGCCAGATGAGGAAGGGCAGCACTTGTTTAACTCTTATAGGAATGATGTTGAATATTTAAAAATGTCTTGATGAAATTATAATTGAAAGACATGAAAAGAAAATGATGTGTGAAATAGGCCTTCAAAGAGCAGAGTGTTTGCCCCATTTCAACTTTGCCTCTCCGAACTGTCTAATAAAGCGGAAAAAAGAAAAAAATAATCAAGAAAAAAAAGTGAAATTGCCCTTTAATGGGCAGAGTGAGTCACCAAGGTGAGTGTATGTCTTATTGAGGGTCTGTGATCAGGCAGAAATCCCACCTTTTAGAGGCCTCAGAGAGGTCATTTCATCCAAGACGTCACCTCAAACCGCTGCCTCTAACTGACGGACCGTGAGTCTAACTGACAAAATTATTTTATTGTTAGAACGAGAAGAATCTGATGAAGACACAGTGTGAAGATTATGTCTGTAATGTGAAGAATATGAGAACCAGAGCATTTTAAAGGTGTGGTACAGTATGCCTTTCTCCAGAAATGTCATGTCTCAGTTATCAAGGCGGCAGTTGGTTGGACACCATTTAGCTGGGAAGCCCAGACCTCCCATTGTGTAGGTCCGATTGCTTCAGTAGTCACATCTATGCGACTGGCAGAATATGTCCTACATTTTGATGTAAAAATTATCCACGTAGGGTTTAATTTGTGGGAGTGAGAGGCAGTTAAGTGGAAGGTTTTGGTGTATTTTTACACCAGTTCTACACTGTAACAGTTGGTTTCCCCACTCTGCCTCTGAACATTCCGTCCCATCCGGATCCCATTATAAATTTAGAAAGAGGTTGAAAAAAGCTTAAAACTAAAACTGCGTTTGTTCAAAGACAGTTGAAGATTTTAAAAAGTTGAATAAGTGTTTAATAGCTGTAATTAATGTGAATTGTTTAACGTTTGAATGGAGTCTCTAGCTGAAAAAATGCGGGAGGAGATAGGTTTCAAAGCAGAGGAAGTTTTAGCGGTTTGGAATGCTGCTCCCACCCGCTTCAATGTTAAATAATTTTTGTTTAATTGCTTATTAATTAAAAGTTATAAATTTTTTTGAAATTTTTGAATGAAAGCAATAATGTGAAAAATGGGCTGAATATGAGGATGGTTGAATATAGTTTGTGGAATGAAGCATGTTGAAGATATGGACGTGCATGAATATGGCGGAATAATAATACGGAACTAGAAATGCAATTCCTGAAGAAATTGCGGTGTGAATGCTGCGCTGCTGAACTGAAGCTGATGCTGAATAAACTTCACTGCTGAATGTTGATGAAGAACGAAGGATGAATATATCTGAATGAATAGAATGATTGAATAATACAATCTATGAAAAATGAATTAAAAATGTATGAATTATGACCTTGAAACTTGACCTTTGACCTCTAAACTCCTATGGGGTTATAATTGAGTCATAATAAACATTTGTGCAAAGTTAGAAGAAAATCCGTGTAAGTCTAAATTTTGCGGTAACTGGGACTTGAACCACCAACTTTAAGCTCAGGGTTTAAAAAAAAAAATAAAAAATTATAGATATGCCTAATGTGTCATATGCACTTCCCACGAGACATGTTCCCCTTCACACAAAGATTTAAGGTGAAAATGTTATTCCCTAAGCAGGATTCGGACCTGTGATCTTCAGGCTGCGAGACCTAGGCTTAAACCACTAAGCCACCAAAGTTGTTGAATCTATCAGAGCAGGTCACATCTATAAAGAGAACTCTATATTCCTATGGCGCGGTGGTGAGCTAATCAGGGCCAATTGGTAACAGCTGTGGTCCCTCTCCACCTTTAGAGCTGAGCGAAACGCATCCTTCAAACTTCTGCCTCTCACACGCAAACCGTTTGTCTGACAGACAAAATGAAGATACCGTGAGAATCAGAAGATTCCAAGATATGGATAAAAAACTTAAAACTGTGAAATAGTAATTGATTAGACTTGGAGCTAAAGTACATTGATGGCTTGATGGAGAGCTCGTCTGAGTCAACTCAGTAAGCTACAACATAAAATAAAAGATTGCGGTGGAGGCTAGAACGGAGGCGGAAGCGGAGGCGGCTTCTTCTTCTTCTTCTTTTAATTTCCGGCAATTGCCTTTTCAGCACATTGCTGCCACCCACAGGACAAAGATAACACGCGTTCAATGAACGATCTGAAAAAAAGCATTTCCTGCTGAGTTGAAAAGTTGAACAAAAGTGGAAAAACTAAAGGTTTATAAAGTCGAAGTTTATAAAGGTCATACTTGTGTAAAATAAGTTTAAAAGGAGATGAGTTTTTTTTTAAATTATCTATTTCAAATAGCCTACACAATGGTATAACTGCAGCAAGACAAACTATGCAATTAATATTAGATATTATTGCATATTTAATCAAGTAAATAAATTACTATTTCATTTAGAACTGTGCCATATCTCTCCTCTTCACCCCAAAGCCCAAAAAACATTAGGATTAAAAAAAGACAGTGCCTCACCAGCCATAAACCTCACTGCACGTCTCTTCACATTCACACTCTCTCACTCACACACACACACACACACACACACACACACACACACACACACACACACACACGGACTCTCTCACTCACACAAACACACACACAGTTTCACATGGGATGTTACTGGTTTCTATGGCAACAGTTGATGACAGTGTCTTCAGTTATTTTGGTCCTGTAATACACTGATATGCAGCAGTTGGTTGGACACCATTTAGCTTGGAAGCCCAAAACTTCCATTGTGTAGGTTCGGTAGTCACATCTATGCGACCGGCAGAATATGTCTTTTTTGGGTGTAATAAACCTTTAAATATCTCTGAAGTTATGAATTTTATGAAAAAATTGTGAATTATGGAAATGTGCTCCCATGCAAGACGAACATGGGACAATTTGAATCCTTAAAAGGAGTTGAAAAGTTGAATATATAGAGGTTTGAATAACATTTCTTGCTGAAGTTATGAAGAAGTTGAAAGACATGGATACAAATCTTAAAACTATGAAATAGTAATTGAATAGACTTGGAGCTAAACTACCTTGATGGCTTGAATTTATATGAATCAGCTAAAGGAGTATGAAGATGTGGAAAAGTAAGAAACAGTCTTAAATATGAACAGTAGTGAATTGTTTAACTCTAATAGGAATGATGTTGAATATTTAAAAATGTCTAGATAAAATTACAATTGAAAGACATGAAAAACAATGTATGTGTGAAATAGGCCTTCAAAGAGCAGAGTGTTTGCCCCATTTCAACTGTGCCTCTCCGAACTGTCTAATAAAGCGGAAAAAAGAAAAAAATAATCAAGAAAAAAAAGTGAAATTGCCCTTTAATGGGCAGAGTGAGTCACCAAGGTGAGTGTATGTCTTATTGAGGGTCTGTGATCAGGCAGAAATCCCACCTTTTAGAGGCCTCAGAGAGGTCATTTCATCCAAAACGTCACCTCAAACCGCTGCCTCTAACTAGCGGACCCTGAGTCTAACTGACAAAATTATTTTATTGTTAGAACCAGAAGAATCTGATGAAGACACAGTGTGAAGATTATGTCTGTAATGTGAAGAGAATGAGAAACAGAGCATTTTAAAGGTGTGGTACAGTCTGCCTTTCTCCAGAAATGTCATGTCTCAGTTATCAAGGCGGCAGTTGGTTGGACACCATTTAGCTTGGAAGCCCAGACCTCCCATTGTGTAAGTCCGATTGCTTCAGTAGTCACATCTATGCGACCGGCAGAATATGTCCTACATTTTGATGTAAAAATTATCCACGTAGGGTTTAATTTGTGGGAGTGAGAGGCAGTTAAGTGGAAGGTTTTGGTGTATTTTTACACCAGTTCTACACTGTAACAGTTGGTTTCCCCACTCTGCCTCTGAACATTCCGTCCCATCCGGATCCCATTATAAATTTAGAAAGAGGTTGAAAAAAGCTTAAAACTAAAACTGCGTTTGTTCAAAGACAGTTGAAGATTTTAAAAAGTTGAATAAGTGTTTAATAGCTGTAATTAATGTGAATTGTTTAACGTTTGAATGGAGTCTCTAGCTGAAAAAATGCGGGAGGAGATAGGTTTCAAAGCAGAGGAAGTTTTAGCGGTTTGGAATGCTGCTCCCACCCGCTTCAATGTTAAATAATTTTTGTTTAATTGCTTATTAATTAAAAGTTATAAATTTTTTTGAAATTTTTGAATGAAAGCAATAATGTGAAAAATGGGCTGAATATGAGGATGGTTGAATATAGTTTGTGGAATGAAGCATGTTGAAGATATGGACGTGCATGAATATGGCGGAATAATAATACGGAACTAGAAATGCAATTCCTGAAGAAATTGCGGTGTGAATGCTGCGCTGCTGAACTGAAGCTGATGCTGAATAAACTTCACTGCTGAATGTTGATGAAGAACGAAGGATGAATATATCTGAATGAATAGAATGATTGAATAATACAATCTATGAAAAATGAATTAAAAATTTATGAATTATGACCTTGAAACTTGACCTTTGACCTCTAAACTCCTATGGGGTTATAATTGAGTCATAATAAACATTTGTGCAAAGTTAGAAGAAAATCCGTGTAAGTCTAAATTTTGCGGTAACTGGGACTTGAACCACCAACTTTAAGCTCAGGGTTTAAAAAAAAATAAAATAAATTATAGATATGCCTAATGTGTCATATGCACTTCCCACGAGACATGTTCCCCTTCACACAAAGATTTAAGGTGAAAATGTTATTCCCTAAGCAGGATTCGGACCTGTGATCTTCAGGCTGCGAGACCTAGGCTTAAACCACTAAGCCACCAAAGTTGTTGAATCTATCAGAGCAGGTCACATCTATAAAGAGAACTCTATATTCCTATGGCGCGGTGGTGAGCTAATCAGGGCCAATTGGTAACAGCTGTGGTCCCTCTCCACCTTTAGAGCTGAGCGAAACGCATCCTTCAAACTTCTGCCTCTCACACGCAAACCGTTTGTCTGACAGACAAAATGAAGATACCGTGAGAATCAGAAGATTCCAAGATATGGATAAAAAACTTAAAACTGTGAAATAGTAATTGAATAGACTTGGAGCTAAAGTACATCGATGGCTTGATGGAGAGCTCGTCTGAGTCAACTCAGTAAGCTACAACATAAAATAAAAGATTGCGGTGGAGGCTAGAACGGAGGCGGAAGCGGAGGCGGCTTCTTCTTCTTCTTCTTTTAATTTCCGGCAATTGCCTTTTCAGCACATTGCTGCCACCCACAGGACAAAGATAACACGCGTTCAATGAACGATCTGAAAAAAAGCATTTCCTGCTGAGTTGAAAAGTTGAACAAAAGTGGAAAAACTAAAGGTTTATAAAGTCGAAGTTTATAAAGGTCATACTTGTGTAAAATAAGTTTAAAAGGAGATGAGTTTTTTTTTAAATTATCTATTTCAAATAGCCTACACAATGGTATAACTGCAGCAAGACAAACTATGCAATTAATATTAGATATTATTGCATATTTAATCAAGTAAATAAATTACTATTTCATTTAGAACTGTGCCATATCTCTCCTCTTCACCCCAAAGCCCAAAAAACATTAGGATTAAAAAAAGACAGTGCCTCACCAGCCATAAACCTCACTGCACGTCTCTTCACATTCACACTCTCTCACTCACACACACACACACACACACACACACACACACACACACACGGACTCTCTCACTCACACAAACACACACACAGTTTCACATGGGATGTTACTGGTTTCTATGGCAACAGTTGATGACAGTGTCTTCAGTTATTTTGGTCCTGTAATACACTGATATGCAGCAGTTGGTTGGACACCATTTAGCTTGGAAGCCCAAAACTTCCATTGTGTAGGTTCGGTAGTCACATCTATGCGACCGGCAGAATATGTCTTTTTTGGGTGTAATAAACCTTTAAATATCTCTGAAGTTATGAATTTTATGAAAAAATTGTGAATTATGGAAATGTGCTCCCATGCAAGACGAACATGGGACAATTTGAATCCTTAAAAGGAGTTGAAAAGTTGAATATATAGAGGTTTGAATAACATTTCTTGCTGAAGTTATGAAGAAGTTGAAAGACATGGATACAAATCTTAAAACTATGAAATAGTAATTGAATAGACTTGGAGCTAAACTACCTTGATGGCTTGAATTTATATGAATCAGCTAAAGGAGTATGAAGATGTGGAAAAGTAAGAAACAGTCTTAAATATGAACAGTAGTGAATTGTTTAACTCTAATAGGAATGATGTTGAATATTTAAAAATGTCTAGATAAAATTACAATTGAAAGACATGAAAAGAAAATGATGTGTGAAATAGGCCTTCAAAGAGCAGAGTGTTTGCCCCATTTCAACTTTGCCTCTCCGAACTGTCTAATAAAGCGGAAAAAAGAAAAAAATAATCAAGAAAAAAAAGTGAAATTGCCCTTTAATGGGCAGAGTGAGTCACCAAGGTGAGTGTATGTCTTATTGAGGGTCTGTGATCAGGCAGAAATCCCACCTTTTAGAGGCCTCAGAGAGGTCATTTCATCCAAGACGTCACCTCAAACCGCTGCCTCTAACTGACGAACCGTGAGTCTAACTGACAAAATTATTTTATTGTTAGAACGAGAAGAATCTGATGAAGACACAGTGTGAAGATTATGTCTGTAATGTGAAGAATATGAGAACCAGAGCATTTTAAAGGTGTGGTACAGTATGCCTTTCTCCAGAAATGTCATGTCTCAGTTATCAAGGCGGCAGTTGGTTGGACACCATTTAGCTTGGAAGCCCAAACCTCCCATTGTGTAGGTCCGATTGCTTCAGTAGTCACATCTATGCGACCGGAAGAATATGTCCTACATTTTGATGTAAAAATTATCCACGTAGGGTTTCATTTGTGGGAGTGAGAGGCAGTTATGTGGAAGGTTTTGATGTATTTTTACACCAGTTCTACACTGTAACAGTTGGTTTCCCCACTCTGCCTCTGAACATTCCGTCCCATCCGGATCCCATTATAAATTTAGAAAGAGGTTGAAAAAAGCTTAAAACTAAAACTGTGTTTGTTCAAAGACAGTTGAAGATTTTAAAAAGTTGAATTAGTTTTTAATAGCTGTAATTAATGTGAATTGTTTAACGTTTGAATGGAGTCTCTAGCTGAAAAAATGCGGGAGGAGATAGGTTTCAAAGCAGAGGAAGTTTTAGCGGTTTGGAATGCTGCTCCTATCCGCTTCAATGTTAAATAATTTTTGTTTAATTGCTTATTAATTATGAAGTTATTAATTTTTTTGAAATTTTTGAATGAAAGCAATAATGTGAAAAATGGGCTGAATATGAGGATAGTTGAATATAGTTTGTGGAATGAAGCATGTTGAAGATATGGCCGGGCCTGAAAAGCGGGCGGAAGTAAAATAATAACTAGAAATGCAATTCCTGAAGAAATTGCGGTGTGAATGCTGCGCTGCTGAACTGAAGCTGATGCTGAATAAACTTCACTGCTGAATGTTGATGAAGAACGAAGGATGAATATATCTGAATGAATAGAATGATTGAATAATACAATCTATGAAAAATGAATTAAAAATTTATGAATTATGACCTTGAAACTTGACCTTTGACCTCTAAACTCCTATGGGGTTATAATTGAGTCATAATAAACATTTGTGCAAAGTTAGAAGAAAATCCGTGTAAGTCTAAATTTTGCGGTAACTGGGACTTGAACCACCAACTTTAAGCTCAGGGTTTAAAAAAAAATAAAATAAATTATAGATATGCCTAATGTGTCATATGCACTTCCCACGAGACATGTTCCCCTTCACACAAAGATTTAAGGTGAAAATGTTATTCCCTAAGCAGGATTCGGACCTGTGATCTTCAGGCTGCGAGACCTAGGCTTAAACCACTAAGCCACCAAAGTTGTTGAATCTATCAGAGCAGGTCACATCTATAAAGAGAACTCTATATTCCTATGGCGCGGTGGTGAGCTAATCAGGGCCAATTGGTAACAGCTGTGGTCCCTCTCCACCTTTAGAGCTGAGCGAAACGCATCCTTCAAACTTCTGCCTCTCACACGCAAACCGTTTGTCTGACAGACAAAATGAAGATACCGTGAGAATCAGAAGATTCCAAGATATGGATAAAAAACTTAAAACTGTGAAATAGTAATTGATTAGACTTGGAGCTAAAGTACATTGATGGCTTGATGGAGAGCTCGTCTGAGTCAACTCAGTAAGCTACAACATAAAATAAAAGATTGCGGTGGAGGCTAGAACGGAGGCGGAAGCGGAGGCGGCTTCTTCTTCTTCTTCTTTTAATTTCCGGCAATTGCCTTTTCAGCACATTGCTGCCACCCACAGGACAAAGATAACACGCGTTCAATGAACGATCTGAAAAAAAGCATTTCCTGCTGAGTTGAAAAGTTGAACAAAAGTGGAAAAACTAAAGGTTTATAAAGTCGAAGTTTATAAAGGTCATACTTGTGTAAAATAAGTTTAAAAGGAGATGAGTTTTTTTTTAAATTATCTATTTCAAATAGCCTACACAATGGTATAACTGCAGCAAGACAAACTATGCAATTAATATTAGATATTATTGCATATTTAATCAAGTAAATAAATTACTATTTCATTTAGAACTGTGCCATATCTCTCCTCTTCACCCCAAAGCCCAAAAAACATTAGGATTAAAAAAAGACAGTGCCTCACCAGCCATAAACCTCACTGCACGTCTCTTCACATTCACACTCTCTCACTCACACACACACACACACACACACACACACACACACACACACACACACACACACACACACACACACACGGACTCTCTCACTCACACAAACACACACACAGTTTCACATGGGATGTTACTGGTTTCTATGGCAACAGTTGATGACAGTGTCTTCAGTTATTTTGGTCCTGTAATACACTGATATGCAGCAGTTGGTTGGACACCATTTAGCTTGGAAGCCCAAAACTTCCATTGTGTAGGTTCGGTAGTCACATCTATGCGACCGGCAGAATATGTCTTTTTTGGGTGTAATAAACCTTTAAATATCTCTGAAGTTATGAATTTTATGAAAAAATTGTGAATTATGGAAATGTGCTCCCATGCAAGACGAACATGGGACAATTTGAATCCTTAAAAGGAGTTGAAAAGTTGAATATATAGAGGTTTGAATAACATTTCTTGCTGAAGTTATGAAGAAGTTGAAAGACATGGATACAAATCTTAAAACTATGAAATAGTAATTGAATAGACTTGGAGCTAAACTACCTTGATGGCTTGAATTTATATGAATCAGCTAAAGGAGTATGAAGATGTGGAAAAGTAAGAAACAGTCTTAAATATGAACAGTAGTGAATTGTTTAACTCTAATAGGAATGATGTTGAATATTTAAAAATGTCTAGATAAAATTACAATTGAAAGACATGAAAAACAATGTATGTGTGAAATAGGCCTTCAAAGAGCAGAGTGTTTGCCCCATTTCAACTGTGCCTCTACGAACTGTCTAATAAAGCGGAAAAAAGAAAAAAAGAATCAAGAAAAAAAAGTGAAATTGCCCTTTAATGGGCAGAGTGAGTCACCAAGGTGAGTGTATGTCTTAT
>CASHTC010000538.1:27500-30191 GCA_949357725.1 Hyperoplus immaculatus
GTCTATATGGACAATGGTATGTAAGGACTTTATCCTAAAATGCTTTTCAATGTGTAAGTCATTATAATATCTCAGTGTATGTGTGTAAAGCAGTGATCTGACTCAAATATAACTTAGGAGGTCCTTATGGTTTATAGGGTCCTGTCTCAGTGTTGGGTTGGGATTGTATGTGATGGACCAACACAAAGTGGGCTAGGGTGTGTGTGTGAAGTCCCATGACTGTGCTATGGTCTATATGGACAATGGTATGTAAGGACGTTATCCTAAAATGCTTTTCAAAGTGTAAGTCATTATAATATCTCAGTGTATGTGTGTAAAGCAGTGATCTGACTCAAATATAACTTAAGAGGCCCTTATGGTTTAGAGGGTCCTGTCTCAGTGTTGGGTTTATAGTAGCATCACTTCGGTTTATCAGAATACTTTGACCAGCTGCATTTGATCTGTATGTTTGTTGAATGTGTGGGTTTAAGTTCTTTAGTTACATGTGTTGGATTGTGGACCCAGCCAAAAGTAATAATGAAATGCATGATATTTGCCTTTACATGACTAAGGACAAGTTTCAGTGGATTGTTTAAAACACTTACATAAATAGCCTTGATTCCTTTCACATAATGTTAACAGGGAACATTCTTAATCCCCCTAACAAAGCTAGGGGGAGATGTTAAAGTGAGAGCAGAGAAAGAAGATGGTTCTTAGTCAAGCCCCTAAACCGCAGCAGTGATAGACTCGAGAAAAGGACACGTCATGGCGGCCGGTGCAGCGGCCGGTGCAGCAGCAGCACGGCGTGCTGAGTATACACAAGAGTTTTCGCGAATTAAACCGGAGATTTACCATACTGATGACGGTAGAGTCATAGTCGAGGATGAATTGCTGAACTTTATTGTGATCAAAATGCGAACACTAAGCCAAGATGATATTGTGGCGGTTGTGACGAGCAGTTTCAGCTCCGAGCGGATTGAGTCCTCAAAGGCAGTTTTAGCAGAGCTCTTTCCACACAACAAACGCTGGATCTCCTTCAGGGGACAGAAAAAGGATATTAACAATGTCAAAATGTGCATGCAAGTGCTTAATGAGTGCGGTGAAGAGGCTCCAAGATTTGTGTCGCACTTTTTGGATGAATTACCCCCTGTATCATTTAATCACATTGATGTGTCTGCGCTCCTCGGGAAAATGCAGCAAATCAATGCTGACATTGACTACCTAAAAAGAACTATGGGAACTCAGGTAGATGCCTGTGAAACTATGCGGGAGGTTGCTGAAAAACTTGACAGCCGGCTGACTTCTGTGGAGGGGCACCGTGCCCCGGACGCTACGTCTCCGACTGCCTGCTTCTTTGATGTGGAGATACAACCCGGCCCTGCGCTTTCCTCGAATGTGATGGAGAAGCCGCCGGGCCCTGATGCTGCCCCCGCTGGTGTTAATGGATTGCTGACAATATCGCCTGGCAGGAACGGCGGCTGTCAACCAGCCCCGTATGTAGATCCAGCCCTGGGACGTACGCAGGACCCCCCATGGAGCATGGTGGTAAAGGGTGGGCGCCGACTGAAGCAAGTACGACTGAAGCAGGTAGGCCTACCTGAGAACTCTGCACATCGAAGCCCTATACCTTGCAATCAGTACTAAAAACTCCGGCAGCAAGGAATGTGAGAAAGAAAACCGGCATAATCGGGACTGGTGTGGATAGCAATATACTGGCTGTCAAAACAAAGATAGTTAAGGTATTTGCTACAAAGTTTGATCTCAGTTTGGAAGCCAACACTCTCAGTGAGTACCTAAAAACTAAGTTGGATCGGGAAGTGACATGTAGAAAAATTGAGTCTTCACAGAGTAGATTTAGTTCCTTCTGTGTCACCGCTGAATGTAATGATGTGGCGGAGCTTTACGACCCGCTGCTTTGGCCCGCTGGTTCTTTTGTCCGACGCTACTATGAGCCCCGTCGCCCTAGAGGAGCAGACGGACGCCCGCCTGGACCAGAGGATGCCCCTCGCTCCCCGGGCGAGGGGCTGCTGCACGGAAACGGGGCTGGGGTGCCTGTCGCATTGGTGGATGAAGACGGGGTGAAGGCCAGCTGCTCCGCAGGGAGCGACAACACACATTAAATGCGTGTTGTTTCATACAACACTCGCGGGTTGCGGGTAGGACATTCTGCTACTGACAGATCAAGACGTCTGGTGGTGGATACACTACTGGATGAATGTGACATTATGTGCCTGCAAGAAACCTGGCTGGCGAAACAAGATCTGGATAAATTGAACACTCTGCACGTGAACTTTCATGGGGCTGGAGAGTCTACTACTGACCTCAGTACGAGGCTGGTTCGAGGTAGGATAGCTGGTGGTGTTGCTATACTGTGGAACATTAAATATGACTCAATGGTGAAGGTGATGCGTCTAAATGTTGACTGGGCCATAGGGCTAGAGTGTAATTTTAATGAAAAGAAATTTACCATTTTAAATGTGTATACACCGTATGAATCGTATGAGCACGAGGATGAATTTCTGAATAAGTTAGCTTTTATTCAGTCCTTCATAGAGGAAAACAGCTCAACTTGTGTTTATGTCATGGGTGATTTTAATGCTGACATGTCTGATAGCAAATCTTTATTTGCAGCACACCTGCAGCAGTTTTGCAATGAGTCCAAATTATTTCTATCGAGTAAAGCTCTGTTGCCTGACACAAGTTTTACCTATG
>CASHTC010000539.1:0-2500 GCA_949357725.1 Hyperoplus immaculatus
CACACACTGAGACACATATGGTAACATACACACACACACACACACACACACACACACACACACACATTGGAGGGAGACACATACGGTAACACACACAAACACACACACACACACACACACACTGAGACACATATGGTAACATACACACACATACACACACACACGTAACACACACACACACACACACACACACACACACACACACACACATATGGTAACATACACACACACACACACTGAGACACATATGGTAACATACACACACACACACACTGAGACACATATGGTAACATACACACACACACACACACTGGAGGGAGACACATACGGTAACACACACACACACACACACACACACATATGGTAACATACACACACACACACTGAGACACATATGGTAACATACACACACACACACACACACACACACACACACACTGGAGGGAGACACATACGGTAACACACACACACACACACACACACACACGGTAACTCACACACACTGAGACACATATGGTAACATACACACACCTACACACACACACACGCACGCACACACACGGTAACACACACACACACATATGGTAACACACACACACACACACTGAGACACATACGGTAACACACACACACACACACACACACACTGAGACACATATGGTAACACACACACACACACACACACACACATATGGTAACATACACACACACACACACACACACTGGAGGGAGACACATACGGTAACACACACACACACACACACACACACTGAGACACATATGGTAACACACACACACACACACACTAAAAACTGGGTCTTTACAAACATGAGAACAGCTGACTCAACCTCACCATGGCAACCTTCCATCCCCTGGACGAGCACAGCTGTGAACCTTCGACCCCGGAAACAATGAAAATACACAAACACACACACACACACACACACACAGAGACAGACACACACACACACACACACACACAGAGACAGACACACACACACACACACACACACACACACACACACACACACAGAGACAGACAGACACACACACACATGGTAACACACACACACACACACACACGGACAGACAGACACACACACACACACACAGGGACAGACACACACACACACACACACACACACACACACACAGGGACAGACAGACACACACACACACACACACGGACAGACAGACACACACACACACACACAGGGACAGACAGACACACACACACACACACATACACACACACACACACACACACACAGGGACAGACACACACACACACACACACACACAGGGACAGACAGACACACACACGCACGGACGCAGGGACAGACGGACACACACACACACACGCACACACACACTCAATAAACAAACACAAACACACATGAACAATCACACACACAATCACACACACGCACACACACCCACACACACACACACACACACACACACACACACACACACACACACACACCCCTACAAACTCCAATATTACACCAGCAGAAACTAAGGCCGCTTTTCCACAGTATCACAACCTGTCGCACAAGGTTGAGTGGCCTTGTTGTTATCTTCCCACGTACTAGGCCTACATTACATTTTAATGGCGATTACAGATAATTTTTTGGGCATTTTCAAGCTTTATTAGACAGTACAGAGTTGAAATGGGGAGAGAGAGAGAGAGACAGAGAGAAAGAGAGAGCGAGAGAGAGAGAGAGAGAGAGAGAGAGAGAGAGAGAGAGAGAGAGAGAGAGAGAGAGAGATAGAGTATGAAAGAAGACATTTTATGGAAGATAGAGAGGGGATGACCTGCAGTAAAGGTCCACGGGTCAGATTTGAACCCGCGACCACTGCAACGAAGGCCGGAGCCAATATGGTACACGCTCTATCCACTACGCCACCGGAGCGCCCAGCAAATTGCGATTAAAACTGTGGCACTGTACTGTACAGCCCTGAATGTTAACTTGTTTGAACCCCACCGGTTAAAAACAGCAACACGGGTGCTCCGGTGGTGTAGTGGATAGAGCGTGTACCATATCGGCTCCGGCCTTCATTGCAGTGGTCGCGGGTTCGAATCCGACCCGTGGACCTTTACTGCAGGTCATCCCCCCTCTCTCTCTCTCTCTCTCTCTCTCTCTCTCTGGCTGGATCTCAATACAGGGGTTGCGGTCTACGAAGGCTGCATTTGAAGACCGATTGCGTCATAGCGGCGCGCAAAGGCTTGTTCCATTAGCAAGGCTCCTTCACATGCGGCCGTGAAATGCAGCCTTCGTTTCACGGTTTTGAAGGCTGCATCAGATGTATCCTTCACAGCCCAACATATCCCATGATTCATTGTGTTTTTTTCAGAGATGGCATACAATAAAATAAAATAACAAAACAGCAACGTGTTGCTCCATCTTCTTAACTTTTATCTTCCTTTCTTTTTTTCTTGTCCTTTTTTTTCTTTTCGTCTGGTAGGCAACTTCTTTTTCTTTTTTCCTCCGTTGAC
>CASHTC010000539.1:30000-32500 GCA_949357725.1 Hyperoplus immaculatus
ACACATCAAAAATGCACAGTCCTAAAACTGAAAATGAAATAAATGATTTGGTTTCTATAGCTGAATACTATTTATAAACATCAGGCATAGTACCTGTTAACAGATAAATCATCATAAATAACATAATTCAAAGAATCCAACAACATATTCAAAACAATATAGACTATAAACAACAAATCCAAATTGAAGCATGCTAAACAATAAGATTCACATAACAATAGTATTCACATCTGTATGTGTAGTGAACACACACACACACACACACACACACACACGCACACACACACACACACACACTCACACACACTGTGATAAACAAATATTTTCACATGTCAACTGTTATCGAAGCTGCCAAACTAACAACCTAAACTTACCCAATTTTTTGTTTTTATATCGTAACCAGGTAACATGGCTGTCCACAGGTCTGGCCAGTGAATGAAATACAGGCTATAAATGTAACTATTTAATTACAATTAGCCTCCTGAATTCTGTTCAGTGACATATTTTCAGACAGACTCGCGAAATGAATTGGAACGTACAGGTAGGCTAATGTTAGATGCCAAAACAATAGAGCAATTGAGGGATGAATATTATATTGAAAACAGGCTGTCTTGTGGTGAGGGATGCATTTTCTTGGGCCAGGTAGGCTACACTTAACATTTAAAGTTTTCATTGTTTTAATATATGTTATTAACATAATTTACAAGGTCCCTGCTGCTATTAAAGTGCTCACCGTGGTTGACGTCTTTATATAAAGTTGTAGTCGAAGGAGCAGCGACATCACTTTCTGCATCGACATCCTCTCCGACTCCGACTGGGCTGGGACTGGGAGACGGAGCAGGTGCCAGTGCTGGGCTGCTTGCTAACAGCAACGGCGATGTAGCAACGCATGCTTTTTTATTCACAAAGCAGATTTTTGTCTGACTAGTTCACTTCATATCTTATTGTATCATGCCTTCGCGTCATAGGAAACAAAATGTGCTCGGAAGCGCTCGGGAAGCGCTTGCACCAGCATTTATCCGCCGGGAGAAAAAACCGCCGGTTACTATCAAAAATGGGCAATCTAATTGGTCGAGAGAGCGTAGCTGGCAGAACGGCACAGCCATTAGGGGGGCGTTCACTGTCCTGACTCACACACTTAACACATTGACAACAGTGGAAACGAATGGAGGCGGCCGTTAGAAGTGGATATGTCGCCTGAAAAATAAGTGGTTATACACCGTATACCTGCGTATACCCTCCACTACCCGGCCGTTAGAAGTGGATATACGCAATGTCGCCTGAAAAATAAGTGGGTATACGCCGTATACCTGCGTATACCCTGCACTACACTACTGGAGAGCGGGGTAATCTGAGCCACTTTTTACATTTGCTCCCCTCTAAGCGAGCTAAAATGATTTATGCAAAAAAAAAAAGACATTTTGGTGAAAAAAAACATGCTTACCACAGCACCATGAGGTCCTCTCTTTCAGGGCCATGGGGAAATGACAGGGGCTTGAAAACATATATCTCACATGACCAAAAATGTTTTCCGTTGCCTAGATACAGGGGGTGTCTCACATTACCCGATGGCTCACATTCCCCCATTCTCCCCTATTTTTCTTTATATTATAAACTTTTTTTTAGAAATTAGATTTTGTATAAATAATATGTTGAGGAACCTGGAACCAAACGTTAAGACTAGAATATGTTTGTAAACCAAACTGTGGGCCCTGCTGCTGTAAACAACAACAGTGAAACAGTAACTTTTCAGGAAGCTTTTCTAACTTCAAACAGTGTTCCAGGGATCTACATTTTCCCTGTGAGGAAAGTTTGTTTATTCAGTTATTTTGAGAATATACCTTAGAAAATGTTTCACTTCTCTGACACACACACAAAGTTACACACTGCAGCTTTAATGGCTATGGACATGAATACGATAAACAGGGCTTTATTGTGGTAATCTTATATCTTC
Source organism: Hyperoplus immaculatus (assembly GCA_949357725.1). Classification (NCBI taxonomy): domain Eukaryota; kingdom Metazoa; phylum Chordata; class Actinopteri; order Uranoscopiformes; family Ammodytidae; genus Hyperoplus; species Hyperoplus immaculatus. The sequence goes on from CASHTC010000539.1 coordinate 31,955, forward strand.
CTCTCCAATAAAATGAGTTTATTTTGTCTGTGTGTATTGAACTGTTTAACGAAGTAATCTAGTTTATTAGCCTCCTTCAGTATGTGTTTACCCCCCAAGCACACACACACACACACGCGCGCACACACACACACACACACACACACACACACACACACACACACACACACACTGAGACAGACAGACAGACAGACGCACACACACTGAGACAGACAGACAGACACACACACACTGAGACAGACAGACAGACAGACAGAGACACACACACACACACACACACACTCACTCGGCAGTGGCGAAGTCGGTAGGGAGATCGCCTCTGGAGTGCAGGGTCGGAGGTTCGATCCCCCGTCTCCCCGCCACATGTCGAAGTGTCCCTGAGCAAGACACTGAACCCCAAATTGCTCCCGATGGTTCAGAGAGCGCCTTGCATGGCAGCTTCTACCATCGGTGTATGAGTGAGTGTGTGAATGGGTGAATGTGGTAAGATATGTAAAGTGCTTTGGGGCTGAGAAAATCGGCTAGAAAGCGCTATACAAGACAAGT
>CASHTC010000539.1:52500-55000 GCA_949357725.1 Hyperoplus immaculatus
CGTCTGAGGTTGGATGTGTGCTCGCTCTACGTTGATTTCACAGTCTGTGACAAAAAGTCAGACGCAGACGCGAGGTAGATGCGCAGTAGAGGTAGGATGTGTGTGGGGCGCGTTAAGCTTCCAGCCTTGACTGGAGAGAAAGTAGGGTTAAGCTCCCAGCCTTGACTGTAGTGAAAGTAGGGTCAAGCTCCCAGCCTTGACTGTAGTGAAAGTAGGGTTAAGCTCCCAGCCTTGACTGTAGTGAAAGTAGGGTCAAGCTCCCAGCCTTGACTGTAGTGAAAGTAGGGTTAAGCTCCCAGCCTTGACTGTAGTGAAAGTAGGGTTAAGCTCCCAGCCTTGACTGTAGTGAAAGTAGGGTTAAGCTCCCAGCCTTGACTGTAGTGAAAGTAGGGTCAAGCTCCCAGCCTTGACTGTAGTGAAAGTAGGGTTAAGCTCCCAGCCTTGACTGTAGTGAAAGTAGGGTTAAGCTCCCAGCCTTGACTGTAGTGAAAGTAGGGCTAAGCTCCCAGCCTTGACTGTAGTGAAAGTAGGGTCAAGCTCCCAGCCTTGACTGTAGTGAAAGTAGGGTCAAGCTCCCAGCCTTGACTAGAGAGAAAGTAGGGTCAAGCTTCCAGCCTTGACTGTAGAGAAAGTAGGGTCAAGCTCCCAGCCTTGACTGTAGTGAAAGTAGGGTCAAGCTTCCAGCCTTGAATGTATCTAAAGCTTGACTGGTCTGAGGAACTATCAGAAAGCTGTTTGTTATTAAACTGATACATGGCCTTGCCCTCTCGGCTTATCTTATGGGAAAAACATCGTAAAGCTTTACAACAAGATTTATTGCTATTTCGTCTCCTCAAACTGTCCCTGCTCAAGGCCTGAACTGGGAGAGCATTTTAGATCAAATGTTAAGAATATATCGATTGTTCAATATACATGAGTAAATACATATTAATGGTGGGGGCTATAACATCATTAATATTAAAAAATTTAAATCCTGACATAACCGGTTAAAGAGAACATTCTAAATGGCCATCTCTAGCACAAACTCAGGACGCCAACTATCACGTAAATATGTGTGTGCGCGCGTACAGATAAAGTTGAAATGAAGGGTGTTAAAGCTCCCATATTATACACTTTTCGGTTCTATTATACACCATATCACATGGTCTTAGTGGTCCCTAATACGTTCTATTATACACCATATCACATGGTCTTAGTGGTCCCTAATACGTTCTATTATACACCATATCACATGGTCTTAGTGGTCCCTAATACGTTCTATTATACACCATATTATATGGTCTTAGTGGTCCCTAATACGTTCTATTATACACCATATTATATGGTCTTAGTGGTCCCTAATACGTTTTTCTTTAATTGTTTGCTGAAAAAAACTTTCAGATAATTTATTGTACTATGCTGATGTTCAGCTAATCTCACAATGGCCTATTTTTTAAAAAGAGCAGCAGCTCCCCTCGTAAATATACAATCTTTGAGCTCCCCCCGCCCCCTGTCCGGAAGCGAAGCCAGATACGCCTCGCCCTCTGTCTGTCAGGGCCGTGGACCAAGAAGAAATAGGGGTGTGGGCTGCACAGTGGAAGCTTCTGGCTTTCCAGTTTGTGAGGTCAGAAACGAGGAGAATTCTGACTGGAGTACGATGGTCTGGTAGGACCAGGCTAAATGAAGTACGATGGTCTGGTAGGACCAGGCTAAATGAAGTACGATGGTCTGGTAGGATCAGGCTAAATGAAGTACGATGGTCTGGTAGGACCAGGCTAAATGAAGTACGATGGTCTGGTAGCACCAGGCTAAATGAAGTACGATGGTCTGGTAGGACCAGGCTAAATGAAGTACGATGGTCTGGTAGCACCAGGCTAAATGAAGTACGATGGTCTGGTAGGACCAGGCTAAATGAAGTACGATGGTCTGGTAGGACCAGGCTAAATGAAGTACGATGGTCTGGTAGGACCAGGCTAAATGAAGTACGATGGTCTGGTAGGACCAGGCTAAATGAAGTACGATGGTCTGGTAGGACCAGGCTAAATGAAGTACGATGGTCTGGTAGGACCAGACTTACTGATTTCTACAATGACAACATATATATATATACTACATAGGATCTCAGAGTTCATATTCCCACCGGTGAAGAAGATCTTAATTTCACAAAAAAATGATAAAATCATAAAACCAAATAAACATAAAAAAAGTACACGATTTTCAGTGTGTGTGTGTGTGTGTGTGTGTGTGTGTGTGTGTGTGTGTGTGTGTGTGTGAGTGTGTGTGTGTGTGTGTGTGTGAGTGTGTGTGTGTGTGTGTGTGTGTGCGTGTGCGCGCGCGCGTGTGTGTGTGTGTGTGTGTGTGAGTGTGTGTGTGTGTGTGTGTGCGTGTGCGCGCGTGTGTGTGTGTGTGTGTGTGTGTGTGTGTGTGTGTGTGTGAGAGAGAGTGGAGCGCGTTATACACTATCAATCAATAATTGAAAATGTATTTTATATACAGACAAATCGGATGTAATTCGAAGTGC
>CASHTC010000539.1:70000-72500 GCA_949357725.1 Hyperoplus immaculatus
GTGTGTGTGTTTGTGTGTGATTAATAATGTGTGTGTGCTTGAGTGACTGAGAGTGTGTGATTAGTGTTCAGTATGTGTGTGTGCTTGAGTGACTGTGAGAGTGTGTGTGTCCATGTGTGTTCAGTGTGTGTGTGTGTGTGTGTGAGTGTGTGTGTGTGTGTGATTAAGAATGTGTGTGTGCTTGAGTGACTGAGTTGAGTGTGTGTACTCATGCCAGCAGGTCCTCAGCAACAGCTAATATGTTTCCCCGGCAACCACTTCCCCCTAATCTGTTTATGACGATCTGGAGACAGAGATGAACACAGACAGACAGACAGACAGACAGGCAGACAGACAGCCAGACAGACAGACAGTTAGATAGATAGATAGATAGATAGATAGATAGATAGATAGATAGATAGATAGATAGATAGATAGATAGATAGATAGATAGATAGATAGACAGACAGACAGACAGACAGACAGACAGCCAGACAGACAGACAGACAGACAGACAGACAGACGGACAGTTAGATAGATAGATAGATAGATAGACAGACAGACAGACAGACAGACAGACAGACAGACAGACAGACAGACGGACAGACGGACAGTTAGATAGATAGATAGATAGATAGATAGATGGATGGATGGATGGATAAATAGATAGATAGATAGATAGATAGATAGATAGATAGATAGATAGATAGATAGATAGATAGATAGATAGATAGATAGATAGATAGATAGATAGATAGATAGATAGATAGATAGATAGATAGTAGAACAATGTGGAACCTTCAGCAGATATGTCAGCCTTTCCTGGACTATATAACAGTACTGAAGGGACCTACATGACACCTCAGAGAAGTTTAAACAGATATGTCAGCCTTTCCTGGACTATATAACAGTACTGAAGGGACCTACATGACACCTCAGAGAAGTTTAAACAGATATGTCAGCCTTTCCTGGACTATATAACAGCACTGAAGGGACCTACATGACACCTCGTTGACTTTTTATTTTCTGCTTAACATTTACCTTTAGTTTAAACAATGTCCTTAGAAACCTGTAAAGTAGAGGACGCCATGTTAGCTGTTATAGAAACCTGTAGAGTAGAGGACGCCATGTTAGCTGTTATAGAAACCTGTAGAGTAGAGGACGCCATGTTAGCTGTTATAGAAACCTGTAAAGTAGAGGACGCCATGTTAGCTGTTATAGAAACCTGTAAAGTAGAGGACGCCATGTTAGCTGTTATAGAAACCTGTAGAGTAGAGGACGCCATGTTAGCTGTTATAGAAACCTGTAGAGTAGAGTACGCCATGTTAGCTGTTATAGAAACCTGTAGAGTAGAGGACGCCATGTTAGCTGTTATAGAAACCTGTAGAGTAGAGTACGCCATATTAGCTGTTATAGAAACCTGTAAAGTAGAGTACGCCATGTTAGCTGTTATAGAAACCTGTAGAGTAGAGTACGCCATGTTAGCTGTTATAGAAACCTGTAAAGTAGAGTACGCCATGTTAGCTGTTATAGAAACCTGTAGAGTAGAGGACGCCATGTTAGCTGTTTAAAAGAAGCTCTAAAAGAACACTGCAACTGGTTTTAACCTGATGCCTTTTATTTATTTTTAATTAGTTTTTTTTTAGCTGTATGTATTAGCTTGTTTTTATATAGCCTGTTATGAAGTGTAATTTTAGCATTATAGTGTCAATTGTGGTGTACTTTGTTTGTGTGTGTGTGTGTGTGTGGCCTTGTGCAAATTCTGCAACTTCTTTTCTGCTGCCTGTCTTGGCCAGGACTCCCTGTGAGAAGAGTTACTGTAACTCAATGGGACCTTCCTGGTGAAATAAAGGTTAAATAAATAAATAAAATAAAAATAAAATGTTATTTTGTCTTTTGTTTGTGTGTTCACTTTTACACTTGTGTGTTTGTGCGCTTTGTGTCACTGAAAAATCATGGAAAAGTGCTAAATAAGTGGAGTCCATTTACCTATGACCTGCTCATTTAAACCATTTATAAGATTAAATATATATATATATTTTTTTAACCTTTATTTCTACAGGTAAAAAGTGGCAGGGCGGGGATCGAACCGCCAACCCTTTGATCATTGGCCGACCCGCTCTACCACCTGAGACACAGTCGCCCCAAAATAAATCTACATTAAGTTTAATGATAGATACAGGAGAGAGAGAGAGAGAGAGATAGATAGATAGATAGATAGATAGATAGATAGATAGATAGATAGATAGATAGATAGATAGATAGATAGATAGATAGATAGATAGATAGATAGATAGATAGATAGATAGAATCAAATATTTTAACTTTATTTAAACACAAATCCTGAACATGACAACACAGGAAGTGACTTCTGTAAAACATTTTATTTCATTTTATTAAACTCGAACAAGAATCATATTTCACTAAACAAACAGTTCATCACAAAGATAAGATCGATTATGTACAAGTAAACACTTGGTATTAATTCACGGGTTTTTATAAAGAGCTGAAAGAAAAAAAA
>CASHTC010000540.1:0-2500 GCA_949357725.1 Hyperoplus immaculatus
ACATTTTTTTTACTTTTTTCAGCACAGACCAGAGAAACATCTGTGAGGGTTTTCTGCACATTGAAAATGCTGCAACAGCAGGATGAAGTCCAAACACACAAACACACACACACACACACACACACACACACACACACACACACACACACACACACACACACACACACACTCACACACACACACACACACACACACACTCACACACACACACACACACTCACACACACACACACACACACACTCACACACACATACACACACTAGCAATCAAATATACACAAACACACGCAGACACACACAAACACACACACACACACTATCAAACACACACACACACTCACACACACACACACACACACACACACACTCACACACACACACACACACACACACTCACACACACATACACACACTAGCAATCAAATATACACAAACACACGCAGACACACACAAACACACACACACACTATCAAACACATACACACACTCACACACACGCTAGCAATCAAATACACACGTGTACACACACACACACACACACACACACACACACACACACACACGCACACACACACAAAATTATGCACCCACTATCAAACACACACACACTCGCAATCACACACACACACACACACACACCTGCTATCGAACACACACGCCCACAATCAAATACACACACACTCGCAATCACACACACACACACACACACACACACACACACACACACACACACTAACACACACACTAAAACACACACAAACACACACACTAACACACACACACACAACATTACAGACAGACACAGACAGACAGACAGACACATACACACACACACACACACACACACTAACACACACACTAAAACACACACAAACACACACACTAACACACACACACACACACAAGCACAATACACACACACCAGCACAATACATACACACACACACACACACTAACACACACACTAAAACACACACAAACACACACACTAACACACACACACACACACAAGCACAATACACACACACCAGCACAATACATACACACACACTAAAACACACACAAACACACACACTAACACACACACACACACACACACAAGCACAATACACACACACCAGCACAATACACACACACCAGCACAATACATACACACACACACTAAAACACACACAAACACACACACTAAAACACACACAAACACACACACTAACACACACACACACACAAGCACAATACACACACACCAGCACAATACATACACACACACTAAAACACACACAAACACACACACTAACACACACACACACACACACAAGCACAATACACACACACCAGCACAATACATACACACACACACACATAGTTCCAGCATTTGTATTGTAAACATTTCTATACTAAGGTGTGAAGGTGAGCTGACGGCCTCAACATTAGCATATCGTATTGTGGAGTTACCAAGCAATAGTACATGTTTTTGTGTTCGAACAATATATGAACTCTATGTGCTTTCAGCTATGGCAGTGGAAGTGCGTGTCCAATGTCTGGATTTAAGTACAGCTGCATAAGTCGAGAAACAACTTTAGAAGGCTATCGAAGCTATCGAGGATGCTAATGTACAAAATAACAATTTTTTTTTTATCCTGCTCCGCCATTGTAGAAGCAAAAGTTTATTTGCCGATTACATGCAGAGCGGTTGACTGAGAGATCGGCTTTATGAAACGCGCACATTATGTAAGTGATCACTGTATGAAAAAAGAGCGATTTATATTATATTAAATCTGCAGTGAGTGGAATTGTGGGTTTTATTTCCTAGCAGATTTTGTAGAAAGTAATTATAATATCTATAAGTACATTTAATTTAGTGCATAATAGCTGGACATTTTTTTTTTTATTATTATTTTTCCCTCAGAAAGGGTCTCATATATGTCCATATTTCTGCATATTTTGGACCAAGGCCTAGTGCCGCCATCTTGAAAGTGTCATAGTTGGAATGTCATCAGGTGCATTGTTTAAAATTTAGAATTGTTCTTGTCCTTGAAGGCCACTGTAGCTTCTGTTATTATTCAAAAGGGGTGGGGTTACCCAGGGAGCGTTGCATTCTAGAACTTTGTAGAACTTTCTTGATGATGTCATATTACACACTGCACCTTTAACGTAAATAAACCGCTTACTTCACCTTTAACTAATAATTTTTCACCGTTTGAAATCTGAAGTTAAGTTACTTTATTGGTCAATGGTAACATGTGTGGCTAGCCTGCTAATAAAATCAGTCTTACCCACTCCACAGTACATCCGAGTCAAGTCAATTATAACGCCAGACTATCGATTTAAATGTCTAACAGTCTACGAACAACCGCTGACTAGCGCTAGCCGAGCACCAGCTAACTCTGCAACTAGAAGGACTGAATGCAATGTGTTGACAATTCATAGCATAATAGCCTAAATCATATTTACTCTACATCTACTCTATTCTACATCTACTCTATTCTACATCTACTCT
>CASHTC010000540.1:22500-40000 GCA_949357725.1 Hyperoplus immaculatus
TTTTTTTTTAAATAGGCCTATTTGAAGATTTTATTTCAAATAGGCCTAGACTCTGTGGACACAGGCTATGTTGTAATTCACTGTGTATTTAAAAAATAAAACAACACATTTAATTGAAAGCAAAGTCATATTGGTCTCTAGAATTTTATCCAGGTTAGTGGCAATCATCAACTTCCTGTCAGAGAGAAAGCTTCCTCTGCGTGGCCCCTCTGACACACTTAATAAACTAGGACGAGGCAATGGATATGTCATGGGTCAGGTTCAGTTAATGGCTCAGTTTGACCCTGTGATGTGGGATCCTCTTAGACCAATCCAAGCTAAGAAAGCCTCTGACACGTCCCTGAGTAGTCTCATCCAAAATTAAAAAAAGCTAGTGACTTTTGTTCATCCCTTGTATGAAGTATCTCAGTGTGCGCGATATAAGGTACATTAGATGCAAGGGCCCCCAAATGACTGTTCGCCTGGAGCCCCAAAATGGCTAAGTTCGCCACTGTGTGTGTGTGTGTGTGTGTGTGTGTGATTGATGATTCGTTTATCAACAGAACTATCGGCTCAGACAGACTGAGCTAGGCTATCGATCGGCTAATGCTAATTAAGGAAAAAAGTTCTTCTTGGATTTAAAGGTGCAGTGTGTAATATGACATCATCAAGAAAGTTCTACAAAGTTCTAGAATGCAACGCTCCCTGGGTAACCCCAACCCTTTAGAATAATAACAGAAGCTACAGTGGCCTTCAAGGACAAGAACAATTCTAAATTTTAAACAATGCACCTGATGACATTCCAACTATGACACTTTCAAGATGGCGGCACTAGGCCTTGGTCCAAAATATGGAGAACTATGAAATATGGACATGTATGAGACCCTTTCTAAGGGGAAAAAATAATAATTAAAAACATTTTTTTCAGCTATTATGCACTAAATTAAATGTACTTATGGATATTATAATTACTTTCTACAAAATCTGCCAGGAAATAAAACCCAAAATTCTACACACTGCAGCTTTAAACTTAATTTGTAAACTCTTCAATTTAATTTGATGAACATTTTTTCAAAAACATTTTTGGTCTAAATCAGTGAATATCTCCTCATGATCCGCCACCTGTCTGTGCTGTGTGTGCGTTGAAAACAGATCCGTTGTTAACACACAGCCTAGGCTCTGTAAATGGAACAATTATAGTGTTTATAGACCGAGAAATATGGGAGAGATATTGAATGAGTATTTCACACACAAGATAATTCACCCGCTGACACTTAGTAATTATGAGATTATCACTTTTATGGATAGATGAGAGACAGAGAGAAGTGTGTGTGTGTGTGTGTGTGTGTGTGTGTGTGTGTGTGTGTGTGTGTGTGTGTGTGTGTGTGTGTGTCTGAGAGAGGGGCAGAGAGAGGGGGGAAGGGACAGAGAGGGAGAGAAAGAGACAGAGAGCGGGATAGAGAGAGAGAGAGAGAGAGAGAGAGAGAGAGAGAAAGAGACAGAGAGGGATAGAGAGAGAGGGAGAGAAAGAGACAGAGAGGGATAGAGAGAGAGAGAGAGAGAGAGGGATAGAGAGAGAGAAAGAGACAGAGAGGGATAGAGAGAGAGGGAGAGAAAGAGACAGAGAGAGAGATAGAGAGAGAGAGAGAGAGAGAGAGAGAGAGAGACAGAGAGGGATAGAGAGAGACAGAGAAAGAAAGAGTATTGATTTCCAAGCAGACAGAACAAACAGGTCTTTGAAATGTGTCTGTGATTAGTGCAGGCTGCCTGATTACCTCATCAATAATACACATGAACAACTATCTCTTGTTATCATTATTCAACTCTGTCTGTCTGTCTCTCTCTCTCTCCCCTCCCCTCTCTCCCCCCCTCCCTCCCTCCCTCCCTCCCTCCCTCCCTCCCTCTCTCTCTCTGTCTTGAGAGAGAGAGCGGCAGTGGTGCCATCTTTAGTAACTATAGCTTCTTGCCCTTGAAGGCCACCGTAGCTTCTGTAAATTCACCCAAAGAGAAGGGTTAGCAAGGGAGCGTTGACATCTACAATCTCACCACTAGATGACGCTAAATACTCATATTACACACTGTACTTTAAAAAGCTAAAATGTCCGAACTTTCCAAATATATCCTTAAGGCTAAAAACCCTCAAGGATCAAAAAGGATCAAAAAGCTGGTTTCACAGGAACACACACACACACACACACACACACAGCCACACCGACATTACTAACAGGGGACTATCGCAGGTACCAGCCAAGTGTGGCAACCTATTTCTGGTCATTTAAAAAATGAAAAAACACAACAGAATATTTACTTTTAATGTCTTCTGTCATAATATTACTTTAAATGTGTTTTTTTTATTTTTTTGAAGAATTTGCTAACAGTGGACTTGAATCATTGGGTGACATCTAAGAGTGGACTCCATTCACTGCATCAATGGAGCTGTCTGTGCCTATTGTTTCACTCAATGAGTGTTTGCTTGCTGCAGTTACCTCCCTTTGTTTCTTTTTAAGATAGATTATATACCTTTAACTTTAACACTAACTAAACATATGATATAAATACTATGAATATAATCATGGCCACATGTTGCAAATAAATATCAAATAAGAAGTAACTTGTTGGATGCACTAATATCAGGGATATAGCAACAACATTTTCCTTATCCAAGCCTTATCTTTATTTAAAGGAATGTGTTCACAATGTTACATTCTAAAGATGTATTAAACCACTACAGTTTATTTTGCGGTTCTAATTAGAAAAAGGTCCTCTCTTCTACTGTTTCAAATGACATGAGTCCTCTTTTAGCTGGTACTAATTGACACAAGTTCCCTGTTGGTTAGGATGGAATGATATTCACACTCCATCATGTATGAAAAAGACCTAGCCAGATCAATAATGCCTATGAAAATAATCTGAACTGCATTTGAGAATAGTTATAACATAACATATCATTTGAAAATGATTGTAGAGTTTAACAATGTTTTAATACATATATTTTTTAAAATATTTTTTTACGATAGCTGAACGACAGTGGGCACAAGTGGAGCGACATGTGCAACACTCTAACTACAGTCGGCTTTACCAATAGTCACCTGAGCTGAACAATTCACAACACCTGCAAAACCCATTCCAAGCAACACACTGTCACACACATCTCAAAACACAAACACACACTGTCAATCAGAACACACAGAGTAAAAACACCAGCATCAAACACCAATAAACAAATTACAAACATGTACTCATTACAGTGTGAATAATGTGAGTGACTTGAATGAAAACCAACAGTTTGCTTCAGTAGATACACTGCCCGTCCAAAGAAAGTCATGGCCACTAGTTGCAAATAAATATCAAATAAGAAGTAACTTATTGGATGCACTAATATCAGTGACTTAGCAACACCATTTTCCTTATCCAAGCAAATGTGTTCTCAATGTTACATTTTAAAGATGTATTAAACCACAACAGTTTAATTTGCTGTTATAATTTTCTTCTTTCAGTTTTAACAGTACGAGAGGGGACTTTCTAGTGAAATCTTAATTGTCTATTATAAAAAGTATTTAGCGGTGCTGACTAGATGAACAGAGGGCTGACACATGGATGACTGGTCTGCTGAGAGCAAGTATCTGTTGCTGTTTGCTGTGATTTTTAACAATATGTAATACACATTATGGAATAAATCAAACACTGCTATTACTTTTAAAATGGTAAAAATATGCATTTTAATTAGGCAAACTGAATCATTCTTAAGAGAAATAAAAAATTATAAATGTAGTCTTAAATGTCTGTATGTTATACATATTGACTATACCTGCAGTCCTAAATTGTATGGAATGACAGGAGTCCCCGTTTAGTTGGCACTAATTGACACAAGTTCCCTGTTGGTTAGGATGGAATGATATTCACACTCCATCATGGATGTAAAAAACGTTGGCAGATCATTAATACCTATGAAAATAATCTCAACTGAATTTGAGAATAGTTATAACACAACATATAATTTGAACATGATTCGTAGAGATTAACATGTTATATTTAGTCTGCTGACAGCAAGTATCTGTTGCTGGTTGCTGTGATTTTTAACAATATGTAATACACGCTATGGAATACATTAGAGGTGTAGTCTAGTTTTGTGTAGTGGGTATACTGTGATGATTCCCACCTCGCCTCTTCCTGAATATGCAACATAGCATTTTGTATACATTTCTAAACATATGGCTTACACTGTGGTGGGTTTACAATGCAGTTGTTATTGCAGTTGGCGCAGCAAAGGTAAAACATTTTACACCCTACTAACATGGGTTTAGAAACATCAAAATTAGGAAGAACTTCCATCACAAATTATTTGTGATGGAAGTTCTTTCAAGGTTGGAGGTCAACTCAGGTGGAAGAATATTTCAGGAGACTTGGATGAATTATGAAGCAATATTTATTACAGGCTTGGCCAAGGAGAACCGGACTGCAACTCTCGTGACTTGCACTTCAATTCTGACAGACACTTCCTGAGAGCTGTGTATTAACCTTGTGCTATCTCTAACACCTCCCCGGCTCGGGCACCAAGCGTACCAATGTTTTGGTTCAGAGCTGAACACGGTGAACAATAACATTCTGGAGTCTAAAGAGATGAGACTTTATCTATACAACTGACTTAAGTGTCTCCTAACAGTCTACCAGGCTGACCTAGTGTCTGAGATATAGACAAACACACAAGACAGGCATAAATTAACTATACATCTCTACCATAAATATTAACCATACTAAAGACTGAAAATTCCCTCCCAACATGTACTTTAAGTTCACTGTATGGAGCTAGTTTAGGCTAGAAAACCAGTCTGTGATTGTAGCAGCATGGTGCTATGTTATACATATTTACCCTACCTGCAGTCCTAAATTGTATGGAATGACAGGAGTCCCCGTTTAGTTGGCACTAATTGACAGAAGTTCCCTGTTGGTTAGGATGGAATGATATTCACACTCCATCATGGATGATAAATACCTAGCTAGATCAATAATGCCTATGAAAATAATATTAACTGCATTTGAGAATAGTTATAACACAACATATAATTTGTAAATGATTTGTAGAGTTTAAAAATGTTTTAATACATAGATTTTTTTAAAGATTTTTTTACGATAGCTGAACGACAGTGGGCACAAGCGAAGCGACATGTGCAACACTGTCTGCTTTACCAATAGTCACCTGAGCTGAACAGTTCACAACACCTGCAAAACTCATTCCAAGCAACACAATGTCACACACATCTCAAAACACAAACTTACACTGTCTATCAGAGCAAACAGAGTAAAAACACCAGCATCAAACACCAATAAACACATTACAAACTTTTACTCATTACAGTTTGAATAATGTGAGTGACTTGAATGAAAACCAACAGTTTGCTTCAATAGGATCACTGCCCGGCCTAATAAAAGTCACACACTCAAATATCTTGTTGGACCATCTTTAGCTTTGATTACAGCACATATTCGCTGTAACACATTTTGATACGCTTTATTTGGCACATAAAGTTGCTTAGAACCTATGCCTGACCAACTGAAACAACCCCAGAAGGGTGTTTCAGGTAGCTGGTTTTACATACTTTGAGTTTAATCGAAAACCCAGAGTTGCTTATCAACCCTGGGTTTTCGGTTTCAGAACAGTGGATCAGCGTTGGATTAATCAACTCTGAGCGTGTTCACTCTGGGTGGAGCGTGTGCGTAAAAGCCATCGTCAATGGATCGCTGATAACATGATTCACCATGGAAACAGAAGAAACAAATGATTGATCCTCCCACTTCTCCACTTCTCAAAAAAGAAAAGAAAAAAAAATCTCCGCTCCTCCCACTAGAGTTAGAAATATTAACGAATGAGTTTATGGTATGGAGAAGAATTAACGGGGATATTGTCTAATAACTCTGATCTAATCTCCTCGGCAATTCAGAAAAAAACAGAGAAAACATTTTTTGTCAAGAGAATAATTTCGCTTCCGTTTGATAAGCCATTGTCTATTTTAAAAAGTTACGCATATCAGCAGTAAAGTATTAAGCTGGCGCGGCACAGCATTGCTGACAGTGTTTTATATTCGCTGTATAATATGTTGGCAAGCTATAGCCTAATACTGTGCAGTAACAGACTGTCGCTTCTTTTAAATGGGGAGTGAAATACATTGCGTCAGACACATTAGGTGACAGTTTCCATTGAAGAGCCTGATTGATTTATTACCAGATCCATTTTCCTCAAGTGATCACAGTTTAAATGATTGTATAATTTTTATATTCATATTAGGCTATTTAACGAGGCTCGTCTGCGACTTTAGGATCGCACAAGTGAACAGTAACGATCGCGTGCAGCAGCAGCATTACATGAATCCACCTGACATAAATCTGTTCAGTGGCACAGACGTTAAAAAGCATACAAAACTAATAGGTTTATTAATCTGAATGTAGACCATGTCACGATGTGTAAGGGGGCCGCCTATATGAACGGACCAAGGGCTGAGAACAAGGCTACTGATCAGATAAATGATCGGTCAAACGTAAAATCATCAGGAAATGATCAAAACATCCCGATGGAGATTTCTATGGAGTGATTTTGCTTCAAACTGTACAGTCACGCGTGTGACAGTGACACTCTTTCTTCAGTAGGAGCTGCAGCGTAAAGTGAAAACAAACTCAGGGTAGGTCTAACCACCTATCCAGCAGGTTAGACCCACGGCGTATGTTGCAGCAGTAACTGACCCTCGGTTGCGCTGAAACTGACCCAGAGTTTCCACTAACTCAGAGCGAACAAACTCTGCGTTGCCTCAAAACCAGCCACCTGAAACACCCCTCTGATGATAGGCTCTCAAGTTCAATATTGAACATAGCCAAGAGTTCTATTGTTGATATTTAAAATGTTGATACAACCAAATAATTGTATTTATTTTAAGTGATCTCCCATCATGAACATTATTTTTTTTTCCTGACCACATTTCTTCAAAGATGAAAGTTCACTACTATCTCTCCAGGCTTTTCATAATGCGTTGGACAGTTCTTAACAAGATTTTAGTAGTTTCATCTTTTCCTGAGTAGTTGTCTTTGTTTAGTGCAGGCCAATAATTTCACTCCACTGAAACAAAGTAACATCTTTTCCCAAACCACAGCATATGTCATCCTTATAGCAGATGACAACATTACAGGAATTGATTTCTGTATTATAATTATAGAATATTTACACAAATAAATACTACAAAAAAATCAAAATGTTACGTGTCAATAAAATAGAAAATAGAAAAATATGATAATTAATAAATAAAAATATTATCTATTAAGGCAAACTTCTGATTTAAATTACTTTTGTTTACCTAATAAAACTGGTATGTTATAAAATAATTTCATGTGAAAGAATTGAAGTTCCCTCTAAAAAAATGTGCTGGTGTTTTGTTTCATTTTGGTAGTAGGAGGATTTCTTCCTTTTGAGCCACAGAGCCTGAGAGACAATAAAAAATATTTGTTTCCCTTTTCTCAGGCTAGGGTGAACAGATTTCTAAAATCTTTGCATATTTATACTACACTGTGTGCACAATTATTAGGCAAGTGAGTATTTTGGCCATATCATAATTTGTATGCATATTTTCCAACTTTAAGCTGTATACAATTGAGTGCTTATTCAATTTAAGCATACCAGGTGATGTGTATTTGCGTAATGAGTTAAGGTGTGGCCTAAGGAGTTCAACACTCTATATCAAGGTGTGCATAGTTATTAGGCAGTTTCTCTTTCTCAGGCAAAATGGGACAAAAAAGAGATTTAACGGACTCTGAATAATCAAAAATTGCATAAAGTCTTTTAGAGGGATGGAACACTCTTGAAATTGCTAAGATATTGGGGCGTGACCACAGAACCATGAAACATTTTGTTGCAAATAGCCAACAGGGTCGCAAGAAACATATAGAGAAAAAAATACGCAAATTAACTGCCAAAGATTTGGAGGCCCGTGGCTGGATCAGTAACGTACACAGAGCTCCACTTCGACTCAGACGGCAGCAAGGTTGAGGTGGGGTACTGGTATGGGCTGGTATTATTAAAGATGAGCTAGTTGGACCTTTTTGGGTTGAAAATGGCATTAAAATCACCTCCCAAACCTACAGACAGTTTTTAGAAGACACTTTCTTCAAGCAGTGGTACAGGAAAAAGTCTGCATATTTCAAGAAGACCATGATTTGTATGCAGGACAATGCTCCATCGCATACATCGAAGTACTCAACTGCATGGCTAGCCCGTAAAGGCCTTAAGGATGAAAAATTATGACATGGCCCCCTTCCTCACCTGACCTAAACCCTATTGAGAACCTGTGGGCCCTGCTTAAACAAGAGATTTACAGTGAAGGAAATCAGTACACCTCTCGGAACAGTGTCGGGGAGGCTGTGGTGGCTGCTGCACAAAAAGTTGATCGTCAACAGATCAAGAAACTGACAAACTCCATGAATGACAGTGTGACAGTTATCGAAAAGAAGGGTGGCTATATTGGTCACTGATTTTTTTTTACATGTCAGAAATGTTAATTTGTAAATGTTGAGTGGTTTTATCATTCTCACTTTAACAGATGCAAATAAGTAAGTGAAATGGGAAAATGTTTATTTTTTCATTTAGTTGCATAATAATTCTGCACACTAATAGTTGCCTAATAATTCTGCAAATATATGTATTCACTTAAAAAAGACAAAACCTCACTTTTAATTTCTTAAACATTCAGGTTTAGGTTAATTTACATTTTGGATTGACCGAGAACACTGTAGTTGTTCAATAATAAATACATCCTCAAAAATACAACTTGCCTAATAATTGTGCAGACAGTGTACATAGGTTCCCAGAGTTCACTGAAACTTAATGTTTCCTCCAGTGAAATAATTATTTAAATAATGTTCCATCTTTTGAGTCTTTGATTAATATTTTTCTGGATTTCTTTTATTGGGATCATTCATTTAATAAAGACATATTACTTATACAGACTAACTTTCCATTGATGTGAAAGGTCACTCTCTTGTCCCCCACATACATACCTGCCAAACCATGCCCTTGCTGGCAGCCCTTCAACCCCCACCCCTGGCCTGCATTGTCTCTATTCAAAGTAGGCACTTCACACATTTTCTACAGCAACACTTGACAGTGAGTTGGACTTAGGGGCACTTTACACTGTGAAAACGTGACAGTTTTCCAGTTTTTGGTTTAAAAAAAAAACCCGTTCAGACACAATTTATCTGACATCTTCACCCGTACACATGTTTTCAGAGGAAACGGGCCGAAATCGCTGTAGAAGCAGTGTAGCAGCCATGCCAAGCCAATAGTCAGCTGTGACACAGCCTAGTAGATAGCTCTTCCGGTACAATTTGATGCATAAAACCTTACTGTAACCGAAAATGAATGCCACTAACGTTCATAAAGCGGTTGGTGTAAGCTTGGGGTTACAAGTATTGTAAATGACAAGCTTTCTGTCCTCTTATTTCACCGCATTGAACTCGTAAAAACAGAAGACTTGCTGATAGTGAAGGGGCTTCGTGAGCGGATACCTTCCTGTTAGTCGTACTTCAAAATAAAAGTCAACTCACGTGTGTCCAGTGAAATGCTATTAATGTTTAGCCAGTGAAATGCTTTTACTGTGAAGCCGTAGCCTTAATGCTCCTTTTGTTGAACAGTAACTTAACCGCTGCGCGCTGAACTATGGATAGTGTTTTTTAATGTAGAGAGAGCCGTGTCGCTGCCCTGGCATAGAAGCTACACACGTTTATTTGGCTAGAAAAACCGGCAGAGCACAAATCTTTCCCCAGACAGTGGCCGGTGGTCTCAATAACTTACTAATCGCTTAGACTAAATTGGCGAGTGTTAGGCTATATTTTAGCCCTGCACGTCACTCTCCGCTGATCACAGTGATGGTGCCGTGGAGACACCGTTCATGTTGTCTTCTAACTTTATAACTCGCTTGTGTTGTGGGTATTTTGACAGCAAATGTTATAGACTACGCATGTGTGAGGGTGGAGCCGTGACGTCAGCGTTATCAGGGGAAATGGTTTCGGTGTTTACAGGAAACCAAAACCGTTAAGTTTTCCAAAAAATCCTCCCTGGGAGGTGATCTCAAAAACCTGCGGTTTCATGCCTGCGTTTGCTGTTTTCCTGTAAATGATATAGTGCAACCGCGGGAATTTTTCCGCGTTTGCACCGTTTCGTGTTGTCGTGTAAAGTGCCCCTTATGTTATAAGACTGTGATGCTGTGTCTCTCCCAGAGGCTGCATACATCTCCTTGCAAACATAAATATAGTGGATTTATTAAAAGAGGTATGGTAACAGTTGTATGCACCAACATTTTTAAGCTAAACTTAGTTGGATATCTGGTTCCTTTAGTAACTTTATTTTAAGCCTAGAGTAGCTCCCTAAAAATATCCAGCCATGTAGGAAATCATTTATTTACCAACATAATCAATTGATGGATCCTTTCAAGAGAAACATGTACAAATATGGAATTTACCTTTCAAATTCACTTTGAAGCCCATTAACCCTTCTAGTTTCACAAGGAATCCTATTGTGCTATCCACTCTGAAGATTTGGTTCCAGTTTAGGCGCCATTTTATGTTTTCCTCTGCATCCACACTGATGCCCATAGTGAACAATCATCTATTCCCCCCATCTGTTGGGAATATATCCTACATGTTATGGCAAAATAAGGGCATTTAGGTATTCAGACCTTCATAAGGATGGGCACTTTTTCACTTTACTTTTTCAGACTTCCCAAAAGGTTTTAATTTACCTACATCCCATTTATTTATGTACGTTCAAATTAGACATTGTGCCTCTTCTCTTTTTTCGTGTTATCCTTCTCTCTCTATAAACCAACCATGGGAAGACCTTCTGACCTTTAAACCTCATCAGAAATTGCTAATTTCTAAGATGTATGACAAACTCATGGCTCTGGAAAACAATTTGGCTGTCGAAACTAAAAATGCTTGGGAGCGTGAGCCTGTGGTAAATTTGACAGATCAATAAGGTGGTACATAGTATAGGCTCATCTTCTCCTTGTGTCAGGCTGCATCTTATACAGTGTTAAAGTGTTACATAGAGTCCATTTCAGCAAATCTGAAATGTATCCAAATGGTGTGGACCAGTGTGACGGATGCCACGCCTCCTCATGTAAATTTAGTCATAATTTTACTCCTCTGAAACAGAGTTACATCTTTTCCCAAACCACAGCATATGTCTTCTGACGTGGTTGTTTAGGAAATAAGAAGCTATTCACTCCATCAGTGAGAGTTGCACTCTTACAGTAAATGCAAAATTGCAGGAATTGTTTTTGTATTATAATTATAGTATGTTTACAAAGATAAATACTACATTTGAAAATGTTACATATCAATAAAATATGAAATAAAATATAATAAAATGTTTGAATTATTGAGGCAAACTTCTGATTTAATTTATTTTTGTTTACCTAAAAAACTAACAAGTTATAAAATAAACAATTTCATGTGAAATAATTTCACTCTCCTCAAAGGAAATAGTAAGATTTTTGTTGTTCAAACTGTATAAAATCTAAAAAAAAATAGTTTGCTGATTTTCCATCTTTTGAGTCTGTGATTAATATTGTTCTGGATTTGTTTTATTGGGATCATTCATTTAATAAAGACATATTACTTATACAGACTAACTTTCCATTGATGTTAAAGGTCACCCTTGTCCTCAACATGCATACCTGCCAAACCATGCTCTTGCTGACTGCCCCTCTACCCAACCCCCGGCCTGCATTGTCTCTATTCAAAGTAGACACTTCACACCTTTTTTACAGCAACACCTATAAACCTCACCAGAAATTGCTCATTTCTAAGATTTATGACAAACTCATGGCTCTGGAAAACAATTTGGCTGTCAAAACTAAAAATGCTTGGTAGCGTGAGCCTGGGGTAAATTTGACAGATCAATGATGGGATAAGGTGGTGCATAGTATGCGCTCATTTTCTCCTTGTGCCAGGCTGCAGCTTATATAGTTAAAGTGTTACATAGAGTCCATTTCAGCAAATCTAAAATCTATCCAAATGTTGTGGACCAGTGTGACAGATGCCACGCCTCCTCATGTACATTTAGTCATACGTTTTTTTATTGTCTCAGACTACATAAATTCTGGACTGCCTTTTTATGATTTTGGCGGGCAACAACTCCACATTTACTAGTTGCAATCAGAAATACTAGCCTTCACTTCCCTTCTGGCAAGACGTCATAGTTTACTTATGTGAAAATCTCCTTAACCCCCATTTACTTCTATCAGGCTTAAGGACGATATGTTTTTCCTTAAATTAGAAAAAAATAAACAACAGTGAAAGGCTCTTCTAAAAAAGTCTCACAAAAATGGGAATAGATCTTTAAATTCTGTCTGTGGTCAGAAATAAGCTGCAGTGTATACATGTGTGTGTGTCAGAGAAGTGAACATTTTCTAAGGTATAATCTCCTAACTAAATAAACAAACTTTCCTCACAGGAAAATGTGATCCCTGGAACACTGTTTGAAGTTAGAAAGCTTCCTGAAAAGTTACTGTTTCACTGTTGTTTACAGCAGCAGGGCCCACAGTTTGGTTTACAAACATATTCTAGTTGGTTCCAGGTTCCTCAAAATAATATTGTTTTGATATGTGATGATATAATTGAATAACATTTTATTATAAACATTGAACTTCACAAACATGTTTTAACTTCACCTAACAATATAAGATAGCTTGCCTTGTAACCTATAGAACATAATGTTGATTACAAAAAAGCTTTGACTTCTAAACTTAAAGATGTAAAATACAAATTACTGGTTTTACTAGAAATTTCTCGCTAGACTCTCTTCACTCTTGCCGAGGTGACTACACATGGCTCTCCTCTTTCCTTGCCGCTGGAAGCTCAAACATGCACGTCACACCAGGAAATGGGCGTGTACTTAGACAGGAACAGCAAAAAGTGCAATCTGACTGACTGTTGAGTTTATTTCTGCTTTGGCTGTTTGGTAAATCCATATCAGGACTGTTTTTTTGTTTTGTTTTTCATATCAAGCATTTATGTCAAAAGCTTATCGTCATAATCAACGCAAGTTTTATCGCAATTAATAATTGTAATCAAATGATTGCCCAGCCCTACTCTACAGTATGACTTTAAAAGGTGTCCCTTTAAGAAAGATCCTGTTTGCAGTATGTGAAATTATCATTATCTTAAAAGGAATCAAGATGTGGTCTTGCAAATATGAGATCTCCTGTCTCTGTAAAAACTTCTAGTCTGAGAGTAAAATATAAGAGACTTGTGACAGGTTGTCTTGAGATATGAGACGTGTCAGACTTTTGCTTTGTGATGCAGTTTTGAAAATAAATAAATGTATTTCTTGATATTTACCTGCCCTCCACTCACTAAGGCAAGAGCCTGCAACAAGTTCACATCAGGCAGTCAATCTCTAAGAGCCTCGGTAGGGAAGAATAGCCTACAGTTAATGTAAAAAATAAAGTCACAAGCCAACTATAACGTTTGTGCATATTTTTTAATATATTCTCTGGTAAGTACTTTTATTTATTCATTTGTTAACTAGAATTCATTTAGGCTTTTTATCTTATTTCCTTACTATTGCTTTGGTAAAGTTAACACTTATTTTCCATGCCAAACAAGCCCCTTTAAATGTAATAGAAATTGCATTGCAAAGGTAAAGAAAAAAGTGCCATTTTAACATTTGGGGCTTGAGGCTTTAGGGATTGTGCCTCAGTGACTCAGAGCAGGCGAGTGCTGTTTCTATCTGTGGCAGCCTGTGTCACTCTCTGATCGTATGCAGTATGGGGGATGGGTACCTGTGTCTGACGACGGTCGTTAGGCCTTCAACAACAACAGCTAACTTCAATAGCCAAGATGTTATGTTGAATTCAGAGTGACTGTGACATGGGTCATTCTCCTTCCGCTGTATTGGAGAAGATACTTTGATACAAATTACATTTAAAATAGGTTGAGTACAATCAACATTTAACTTTTGTTGGAAATCAAATCCTTTAATACAATATACTCAAAAAAGGATCTTAACAAGGTAGTAAACTTGAAAAAATTTAAAATATGCAACTCTTCCTTGAAAGCTCTTTTAAGCAATAAAAGTCCACTGAAAAAGTTAAACTTTCATATATTCTAGATTCATGACACAAAGTAAAAAATGTGAGGCATTTCTTTTGTTTTAATTTGGATGGAACAAACATGGATTAAAAAAATCCAGTATCTCGACGCAAATCAAATACAATGCGCTGTAATGTAGGGATCTCAAAGTGATCTGCACAAAACAATTTTGTTTTTCGGTAAATCTTTTAGTGCCAATGCTTACAGATCAGTCATTTAGAGATGGCTACATAATACAAATGTAGCCTACTGAAATGCAACATGATTGGACTGTTGGAAATAAACAAATAGGCCTTCAGCTGGAAAAGTACAGGTTCTAAGCACCAGTTCTAAGCACCAGTTTGATGGAAATGTTGTGATGTTTGAAAGAGTTTTTGCGGAATAGTGAATGTAAATACTTCAGGGAAGGGCTGACAGTGAATCGTGGGGGCAGCATATTCCATCGGTTCGTCTCTTCTCCACCATAAAAATATAATGTATTTAATTTAATTAGAAATGGTTCAGGTTAAATAAAGATAATACAAGCAGGAATATTTAACTGAATGAAATTGTAGTCCTTGATGTGGTACATGATCATAGAATAACTGTTGAAACAGCATGAATTCAGAGTGACAGCTGACTGAACCAAGGATGCAACTGAATAAGATAAAGTTTTGTGCAACTGAATCATGGCTTAAGCAAGCCAGGATAACAGAAATATCCTAGGTAAATCTTATCTTGGTTTTGTGCAATAGGCCGCAGGAAGCATAGCCTGGTGCTACCAGACCATCATACTTCATTTCATTTGTACAGAAGGTCTGGCAGTGCTGTAATTGGCAAACGTTCACTCATGGAGGCGGGTGTCTGTTAAAGTTTAAAACTATTGGATCTGCCCAGTGCCACTCTGGATTAGCCAACCAATCGCATAATGTTTGGTCGTCACATGTGTCATGAGCCGGGTTCTGGCAACTGAAACTGGAGCGCGACTTCGACGTCATCCTTCTCAGCCACTCGCTCTGTTCGCTGATTGGACCGGCTGTCGAATCTCCGGCAAAACTAGGAAATGGGCTGTACACCCAGACTGACCACTGAAGGAAAAATAAAATTTGGCCGGAAGTAGGCGGGCGGGCGGAGCCAGGCTACAGGAAGCACACAGTGAACTGCCAAACTGTAAACAATCATGGAAATATTCCATACTGCGATCTGTTTAGTGATTTGGTGCCATCAACAAAAAACTGTGTGTCATTTACATCTTTAGGCTATAAACTGTGAGTCATTTAAATTTTTGAGAGAGAGAGAGAGAGAGAGACACAGAGAGAGAGAGATAGCGAGAGAGAGAGTAAAACTACTGCCTGATTATATAGGGTTCAAAATAATAAATAAATACATCTAGACCTATACATTAAAAAGAAAAACATCACATTATTGTTGTTTTATATTGTCTAAATATGTATGTCAATGTCACGTTTTGTGGCTTGTAGCCTACAATGTGAAACATTATTTTCACTGTATTTTTGCTGCTAGACGCACAGCTCACAAGAAGAATAGGCTGGGGCTGACACACTGTCGGATGTGTGTCGCGCCAAACCGACAAGGGACAGTTGGCCCATTATCGGTCGAACCTGTTACCATCTGAAGCAAAACACTCCGTTTAGACACTCCCCTCTCTTTCATCTGATCATTGAACACAGCGTTTTTACTCATCCTCACTATCAAATGTAATAGGCCTGAAGCCTATTGGCTCAGGGCTCCCAGTCAAACCAAAACTAATGTTCTTAATGATGGCAACACTTTCCCGTGATGTTAAGCTGATGGCGATTTATTAAAAAAGAAAAGAAGGAAAATGCACAGTGCTTCCTGCATTAGGGTCGGGTCCAGTGGCAGAGCAAGGACATTTTCATTGGGGTGGCCAGGATGGGGCCAGTGATAATTTTTGGGTGGCAAGCACAAGGGCTTCGGTTTCACTTCAACATAAGTGGGGGTCTGGGGGTAGTCCCCCATAAAAAAATGTGCTTCAAACATACCATTTTGTGCATTCTGGTGAATTTGGCCGGACCCAACTCGGGTCCGGCCAAATTCACACCACAAACAAACTGCAGCAGCCTGAGAGATGCACACTGAGTTTGTTCAGGTGTACTAACACGGCAGGTGTGAATACGCCCTAGTATCTCTGCCCCATTTCAACTATGTCTCTACACTATCAGTAAAGCATAACAATGCCAAAAAAATATCTTAAAAAAAATAAATAATCCAGTTTGGTTTATTCCTCTTAAATTCATCCACGATGGAGTGTGAAAGTCGCACCATCCCAACCAACAGTGGACTTCAGTCATTAGATACAGTGGAAGTGTGGACCTTTCTCTGTGATTGTGAAATAAACAAAATAAATATAGATTGAAGACACAAGAACACTGTCAAATTGATTGAAAACCTCTTCTTATAAAGATTATTAAAGGGAATCTTGAGGGACTGAATTACTCTAAAGGTCTAGGCCTCTAAAATGTTCTGATTGTAAAATTATAGTCTGATGATCAATCTGTTTTTGCAATTAATTAAAATACAAATAACGTATCTTTCTCTTTTAACTTGTCACACATAGTCTGACAGGAGAGAGTAGACAGAGAACCAAATTGGCAGCTGAACTGTCTTCACATACTGCAGGCTTTGGGTAGCTGTTAAGCCAGGTCTGAGATGGTCCAGAGACAATCTCCTTAACTCTCCGTTACATTTGGAGAATGTAGTACTGCAGGTAGGGTCAATTAGTATTACACCCATAAGACATTTTACACCACATTGATATTATTATTTTCCCCTTGAGAATGATCCAGTTTGGCTTATTCCTTTTAAATTCATCCATGATGGAGTGTGAAAGTCGCACGATCCCAACCAAGAGTGGACTCCAGTCATTAGATACAGTGGAAGTGTGGACCTATGTGATTGTGAAATAAACAAAATAAATATAGATTGAAGACACAAGTACACTGTCAAATTGATTGAAAACCTCTTCTTATAAAGATTAATAAAGGGAATTTTGAAAATAAAGAAATAATCCAGTTTGGTTTATTCCTTTTAAATTTATCCACGATGGAGTGTGAAAGTCGCACCATCCCAACCAAGAGTGGACTCCAGTCATTAGATACAGTAGAAGTGTGGACCTTTCTCTGTGATTGTGAAATAAACAAAATAAATGTAGATTGAAGACACAAGAACACTGTCAAATTGATTGAAAACCTCTTCTTATAAAGATTAGTAGTAAAGGGAATTTTGAGGGACTGGACTATTCTAAAGGTCTTGACCTATAAAATGTTCTGATAATAAATAATAGTCTGATGATCAATTTTTTTTTTGCAATGAATTCAAATACAAAGAACATACCTTTCTCTTTTAATCTGCCACACATGAGTAGTCT
>CASHTC010000540.1:45000-47500 GCA_949357725.1 Hyperoplus immaculatus
ATATATGTGTGTGTATATGTGTGTGTGAACCTCTGTGTGTGTGTGAACCTCTCTGTGTGTGTGTGTGTGTGTGTGCGTGCATGTTGGAGTAAAATGCTTCAGCTACAATGGCTTATGTGATAATGAAAAGGATTCCATAAGAGAAAGTCTCCAAGAAAATTAAAGTGAAAGTACAATTGGTTCTTGTTGGGATAAAAGTAATTAGTTTCAAGTACATACTTAGTGTAAGAAGCTACAAGTCAGAGAATAGTGTGAGTCACATACTTAGAAGTTTAACTGTTAAACGCTACAATGGCTACGGTGATTATAGAGGGGTTGTATGCATGAACAATCTACAGCAAGTTGGTAGAAAAAGACTTGGGCAGTAGAAATGGTTCTAGTGAGAAATCATGCCCCTGTAAAGCACTTTGAATGGCCTTGTGTCTGAATTGTGCTATAGAAATAAACTTGCCTTGCCTTGCCTTGCCTTGAGAAATAAATTATAAAAAGTAAAGCCCCTATCTCACTGGGCTGCGACAGTGTGCGACAAGTTGGAGACACAAAATTGCGACAAAATATGCGAATTACCGTCAATTTTCACTTGCAGTCTCACTGAGTTGGTTCCTCACGACACGTTTGCGAATGTCCTGGCCAACACTTGCCGGGAGGTCGCATTTATGTCTGGCGAACGTCTGGCGAGCGTCGCACGAACGGAATGTCAGTCTCATTTTTGTCTCAAATCAGTCACAATTTAGTTTCATATGTCGCCAACCCCTCGCAAAGTTGTCTGACATTGCTCGCACTTTCTGACTCGCGGAAACTAAATTGAGAAGGGTTTGCGACGCGTTTGAGACACATGCGACCACTGTGAGAATATTTTGAGACCAGATTTGTCGCACTCTTTTTTTGAACATGTTCAAAATTCAAGCGACAGGACTGCGCGGCTCTGCGACTCATGCGAGGAAATTGAGACCTCCGCGAACGTTTGGAGACAGTTTAGAGACTCCCTCGCGACTGCAGTCTCCAACTTAACTGCTAAAGTTACAATTGAATTGAATTGATTCAACGGTTATGTAAGACAACAAAGTGCCGGACTGTTTAGACTATACAGAAGCAATAAAGAATGAAAAAACTAACTTGTTTTTTTTTAACCTTTATTTCTACAGGTAAATCCCATTGAGACCGGAGACTCTTTCTCAAGGGAGACCTGTTTTCCTTTCCCACGTTACCATTCACACACACATTCATACACCGATAGCAGCAGGCTCACTATCGACATTCACACGAGGCAAGATGGGTGAAGTGTCTTGCCCAAGGACACAACAACTATGACACAGGTGGCAGGGCGGGGATCGAACCTCCAACCCTTTGATCATCAGCCGACCCGCTCTACCACCTGAGACACAGTCGTCCCAAAACTTCTGTGTCGTTTGAAAAGACGCAATGCATTGTGGGGTGGGTTGAGTAGTAAAAGTATCCTATCGATGCATACACAAAATATTCCCGGAAGTAAGTACTCATCCGGGGCGTTTCTCTCCTGCACAAACTCGCATACAGTCAAAAATATGAAGAGATTCGGAACGCAGTCTATCTATGAAATACAAAGGTTGCGTTCCGAATCGCATACTTTCTACAATATAGTATGTAGAAAAAAGATTTAGGATGTCCCGATTCTTGTGGCCAGATTTAGGATGGCTAGAAGACCCGGATGTCCTACTTCATGCGGCCAAGATTGTTAGTGTTGAAAACTGCATCCTATTTGGGCGATTCTGACCCACAATCCAGTGCGCACGTGAAGTGACGTCACATCGATGAAGCCTCCATATTATGAAAACAAATGGGGATGCGACGGATATAAAAGCAAGAGGCAAGATCAAGGCGCAGTGTTACGATGAAATAAGAGAGTAAAAGTATGTCCCAATAGTATGCCTACTGCATCCTAACTAGATTATTTTTATCGTCTGATGTAGTATGTAGAACAGAAGAAAGAAAGAGTATGCGATTCGGAACAAAGGAACTATCCGTGGTGCTGAAATACATACACAAGCTGACTGAGGGGCACTTTACACTGTGAAAACGTGACAGTTTTCCAGTTTTTGGTTTAAAAAAAACCCCGTTTATCTGACATCTTCACCCGTACACATGTTTTCAGAGGAAACGGGCCGAAATCGCTGAAGTAGCAGTGTAGCAGCCATGCCAAGCCAATAGTCAGCGGTGACACAGCCTAGTAGATAGCTCTTCCGGTACAATTTGATGCATAAAACCTTACTGTAACCGAAAATTAATGCCACTAACGTTCATAAAGCGGTTGGTGTAAGGTTGGGGTTACAAATATTGTAAAAGACAAGCTTTCTGTCCTCTTATTTCACCGCATTGAACTCGTAAAAACAGAAGACTTGCTGATAGTGAAGGGGCTTCGTGAGCGGATACCTTCCTGTTAGGCGTACTTCAAAATAAAAGTCAACTCACGTGTGTCCAGTGAAATGCTATTAATGTTTAGCCAGTGAAATGCTTTTACTGT
>CASHTC010000541.1:0-2500 GCA_949357725.1 Hyperoplus immaculatus
CATCGGCATGGAGCCGCAGGCCAGGCTTTCATTAAAAACATCCAACAGGTCTGCAGCTAAAATATCCCAGTATGCTTTATAAAACTCAACTGTCAGACCGTCGATGCCCGGAGCCTTCCGCCCCTGCATGCCCTGTAAGGCAGCTTGTAGCTCCTCCCTGCTCAGAGGCCTCTCCAGCTGCGAGTTGGTCTCCGTAGAGACCTGAGGTAGCCCCCTTAGGAACCCCTCCAGCGTGTCCTTCTCCTCGTACTCCGAGGAGTAGAGGGAGGAGTAAAACTCTACAGCTCTGGCCCTGATTTTCCCTGGCTCTGTCAGCTCCTGGCCTGTGTCTGAAAGCAATGTGTGGATTACTCGCCTCTGCCCGTTCCTCCGCTCCAGGCCGAAGAAGAAGCTAGATGGAGCATCCATCTCAGTGATGTTCTGTACTCGGGACCTGACTAGAGCGCCTTGTACTTTAGTGTCCAGCAGGTCAGCTAGTAAAAGCTTTTTTTCTTTGAGGATTTCAATATATCCCCGTTCTCCAGATGACTCACTCATCTTTTCCAGCTCTACTATAACAGTCTCTAAGTCCTTCATAGATCTAGTGATGTCCTGTGAGACGTTGAGGGTGTGCTGCTGACATAGAAGTTGGATTTGAGTCTTACCATGGTCCCACCACTGCCTAAGACTACTAAAATCCCCCTTTCGCTGCCTAAAAACACCCCAAAAATAACCTAAAACATCCTTAAACTTTCCGTCTAATGTTAAACTAGAGTTAAAATGCCAATGTGCGCTTTTTGGCTTAAAATCTCTAATTAAAACATGACAAACAAGCAAAGAATGATCACTAAAACCAGAAGGCATGATTCTACACATTTTAAAAATATTAAAATGATGCTTAAAACCATAAAACCTATCTAGCCTAGCTGAGGAGATCCTACTCCCTCTAAGGTGGGACCAGGTGTACTGACGGCAGTCTGCATGCATCCTTCTCCACACGTCCACCAGGCCATGAGAATGGACCAACTGCCTCAGCGCATGTTGAGAGGCTGGATGTGGCTCTGCATGATTGCGATCTAACGCTTCATTTTCTGTACAATTAAAATCCCCACCCAAGAATAAAAAATCCTCCGAGTTACAGCTATTTAATTTGTCTGTTACTTTTTCTAAAAACAGCTTCCTCTCTGTACCATTGGTTGGAGCGTAAACATTTATAAAAACCATATTAAAATGCTCAAACTGCGCTTTAATTAAAAGCAACCTCCCCATTATGACATGCTCGACCTCCATGGAGACTGGAGAGAAACCCCTAGAAAAGAGTAAGCCCACCCCTCCACTTAGATTAGTGTTGTGGCTAAGGACCACCTCCCCTTCCCATTCCCTTCTCCAGTCTCCCTCATTTTCAGCATTGCTGTGGGTTTCTTGTAAAAAAAGAACATCTATTTGTTTTGTTTTAAAAGTCTCATAAATGAGTGCCCTTTTTTTTGCCTCCCTTGCCCCATTGACATTAAGACTTCCCACTCTAAAAATGTCAGTCATGAGTGGGATATTTAAAACTAAGTTAAAAAATAAAAATACTAAAACCATTAAATTAATTAAAACACACTTCGGACTTGTCTACATTGTTGTTCATTTCCTTCTTTGCTCTTGACATCAGTTTTCTCAGCCTGAACATTTCTTGGTCTGTGATGTCTGACTCCAGTCTGTTGTTCACATAAAATCTAGCAGAAATATAAAAAGCTTCAACGTCTGGGAAATAATGTTCTAGTTTTTCTAACTTTGTACTATAAGTGTCCTCTAGAAAAGATTTAATCATCCCAGCTGAATACATTTTTTTCCTCTGACTACAGCTAATCGTTTCTGTTTGTGAGAAGTCACTACTATCTGAGAGCCACTCCTCACTCTCACTGTCAGTCTGTACTGCTTTCTTCCTCGCAGTCTGCCTGTCTTCCTCCACCCTGCTTGCCTTTGCTCTACTGCTTTTATTTTTTGCCTTTCCCCTGCGCTTAGCAGTAGGCTTTTGCCAGACTACTGCTGCTGCTGCTGCTGCAGCTGCCTCCTCTACCACCATCTCCTCCTGCTCCACCTGATCAGCCCAGGAGCTGCCCTCCTCTCGCCCCTGCTCCTCACCTGCCTCACCATCAGCTGTTCCACTGTGCGCCCCGCTGATTTCATCTCCCTCCTTTACATTTTCCTCCCCTCCACTTCCTCCTACTGTATCTGTCACTTCCTCACCCTTCCCGTTCTCTCCCACTTTTTTTTCTTTTTCACTTTTTTTTTCCCCTTTTTCTACACTCGCCTCAGCCTCACCCACATCACCATTGTGCACACTCACCCCGTCCTCGCTGTCGGACACGGCAGCCCGGCGCACCGCCGTGCGCGGTGCGGCGATCGGCCGCTCGGAGACAGCACTCAGCCCCGCAGCTGCATCCCCCACAGCCGCGGAGCGGAGCTCCGCGGAGCGGAGCTCCGCAGGGGCTTCCCCTCGCCCCGCCTCGCACGGCGGGGCGGCGGGGGCCCC
>CASHTC010000542.1:12500-20000 GCA_949357725.1 Hyperoplus immaculatus
TAAAAATGGTAGGTTAGATATGGGCCTATAATTGTTCATGAGCGATGTATCTAGATTGTTCTTTTTTAGGAGTGGCTTGATGACTGCTGTTTTCAGGGCCTGTGGGAATACACCTGTCTGAAGGGACATGTTGACAATTTGTAGAACATCTGAGGCCATACAGCTAAAAACAGTTTTAAAGAAGCCTGTGGGAAGAATGTCAAGGCAACAGGAGGAGGAGTTCAGGTGATGTATAATGTCCTCCAGGTTTCTGTGGTTTATCAGATAAAATTGTGTCATTGCATTTGGATTGATTTTAAGTGGGCATAGCGATGACACATATGTTGAACTTTGTATTGATGCAGTGACAGCTTGTCTAATTTTGTGAATTTTCTCAGTAAAGAAGGAGGCAAATTCATTGCAGGCCCTCGTGGAGAGATGCTCAGACGCTACTGGCACAGGAGGGTTTGTTAATCTGTCGACAGTAGCAAACAGGGCACGTGCATTGTTGTTGTTTTTGGTGATGATGTCAGAAAAGAAAGACAGCCTTGCACTTTTCATCTCTGAGTTAAAAGTGCACAGTTTCTCTTTGAAGATGTCATAATGAACCTGGAGATTTGTTTTTCGCCTCCTGCGTTCTGCTTTACGGCACTCTCTTTTTTCTATTCTGACCTGCGGGGCATTTCTCCAAGGAGATCTTTTCTTACCAGAGACAACCTTCATCTTAGTGGGCACAATAGCATCTATAACACTTGTAATTTTGCCATTAAAGTTGTCTAAGAGCTCCTTAACTGAGTTACAGGGGAGGGGTGGTATCGAAGAAAATGCTTGAATGAATGTTTCACTGGTATTTTCTGTAATATACCGTTTTTTGATTACTTTTGATTGATCAGTTGTGTGCACAGACATTTTACTCTCAAAAAATAAACAGGAATGGTCCGTGAGGGGACCCATATCTGCCACTGTTACGTCTGAAATGTTCATTCCTCTGGAAATTATAAGGTCCAGCGTGTGCCCTTTGTTATGAGTTGGTTTGTCAACATGTTGATTTAGTCCAAAGTTGTCAAGGACACAGCACAGTTCTTTTGCACATCTGTCCTCTGGTTTGTCAGTATGAATATTGAAATCTCCGACGATTAATACACAGTCAAACTCAGTACATATTACAGACAGCAGTTCAGTAAGTTCATCAAAAAAGCTTGCATTGTATTGTGGTGGCCGGTAGATATTGATGAAAATAGCTCTAGAGGCTGAATTTAACTGTAGAGCCACATACTCAAATGAATCAAAATTTCCATAAGACATCTTTTTGCATTGTAGAGATTCTTTAAACAGAATAGCAACCCCCCCTCCTTTTTTATGCACTCTGGATTCACTCACGAAAGTGTAGTTTGGGGGGGCGGACTCTATCAGTACAGCTGAGCTGTTATCTTGGTCTAACCAAGTTTCAGTTAAAAACATAAAATTAAGATTGTGCCCAGTAATAAGATCATTAATTAAAAATGTTTTACCTGCCAAGGATCTGATGTTTAATAAAGCTAAATTTAGTGCGTTCGAAGCATTGTCAGCCCGATTTATTTCAGCACACTGTGGCTGAAGGGGAATGCTTATCAGATTTAATAACGGTTTCCCGTTTCTTGAAATAAACCTTGAAAAACAGGGCCCCGGCTTATCCTGTGGGTCGAAGGCGATAACTGTGTCGCCGCGGCCCGGCACATATCAACAAGTGCTGACAACATCAGTCTCCCAAGCCTGATGATGATGACGTCGCAGTGGGATCGGAGGGGGTGTGCGTGGAGGGGTGAAGAGCCGGGCGCTGTGGCTTAGATTGGCGAGTTGAGGGGGACGTTGACTGCTGGGGGTACATAAGATTTCCTTGAATCCCAGATCAGGAGAGGATGGAGAAAGGGTTGTTGTAGGAGAGCTTGAATGAGCAAGAGGTGGGCTTGTTAAGGGTGGAGCCCCCTCCTCTCTGCCCTGGTATCTCTCATGGTCTGAGCTGTCATCTGGGGCCGGCAGTTGTCCTTCGGCGCTGCTGCTACGCTGTGTTATCTTCTCCTCCTGGGCCTTGTCCTTGGCACGAACAGATGGGTGACGTAGGACGTACATCACGTTGGATGTGAATAGTTCGACTCCAGCCTTATTTAGACAAAGTCCATCTGTCTTAAAAAGCTGCCTGCGGTTCCAGAAAATATTAAAATTGTCAATAAAGTGGTCAGGGCACGCTATTGAAAGCCACGTGTTCAGTGCTAACAGTCTAGTGAATCTCTCAGGTCCTCTTCTGATTGCTGGCAGAGGACCACTGATAAACACCTCAGCATTCAGTGAGCTGACCGTGTTCAGGAGATTCTTAAAGTCCTGTTTCAACATTTCAGACTCGTGCTTTACAACATCATTTGACCCGATAGATAGATAGATAGATAGATAGATAGATAGATAGATAGATAGATAGATAGATAGATAGATAGATAGATAGATAGATAGATAGATAGATAGATCACAGTACTCCCTCTTTGCGTGTGTATTCATCCTTCCTCTGATAAATGACCGGATCAGTTTTTGACATCAGCTTCTTAAATAAACGTTTTTGGCCGAATGTTGAGTCCAGCAGGGTATTCAGTATGAGAGATGTGTGTGTGTGTGTGTGTGTGTGTGTGTGTGTGTGTGTGTGTCCGTGTCTCTCTATGTGCGTGCATATGAGACTGTGTGTGTGTGTGTGTGTCTCTCTCACTCTCTCTCTCTCTCTCTTCTCTCTCTCTCTCTATGTGTGTATGTGTCTCTCTCTCTCTATGTGTGTGTGTGTGTGTCTCTTTCTCTATGTGTGTGTGTGTGTGTGTGTCTCTCTCTCTCTATGCGTGTGTGTGTGTGTGTGTGTGTGTATGTGTGTGTGTTTACTATGAGAGATGGGCCGTTGTCAAGCAGAGTGCAGGATTTATGTAGGAGTGTATTTTGCTCCGGATAGAAACTTGAACCATTTAAAGTTAATATCATGAACTGTCACAACTTATTTATGTCGACCGTAAGCATTCCAACACACACACACACACACACACACACACACACACACACACACACACACACACACACACACACAGGAGAAGCATTCCAACAGATCGCAAACAGACTGTCAGATTTTCTGTCTCTCGAAAACCTGATATTTCAAGTGTATTCTTGGCACACACACACACACACACACACACACACACACACACACACACAGGAGGATTTGCGGCCGCATTAACATGAGTGATAAGACGCCCCACCGGACGAAGGCAACATAATATATCTGATAGAGTTTCTGATCGATAAAATGAAGAAGTTATTATTTCACCAGATGTTAGAGACACACACACACACACACACACACACACACATAGAGAGAGACAACACACACACACACACACACACACACATAGAGAGAGAGACACACACACACACACACACACACACACACACACACACATACACACACACACACACATACACTCAAAAAAAAAAATCATTGGATCAACGTAATTTTATCATGACACCTAAGTTGCACGTAAACAAATCATGTTATATCAGCTGACCTTTATCATGTTATTTGAACACATCAAACATGTGTGGGTTGAACATAATATTATTTAATATATTCATTCAACTCATTTGCATCTAATTGAATTTAAATGTTTGTACTTCATTGGACCAACATGATTTTATCACCTATATTCCACGTGAACACATCATGTTATATCAACTAACCTTTATCATGTTATTTGAACATAATGATAATATATTCATTCAACTCATTTGCATCTTGTTGAATTTAAATGTTTGTACTTCATTGGACCAACATGATTTTATCATGACACCTAAGTTGCACGTAAACAAATCATGTTATATCAACTAACCTTTATCATGTTATTAGAACATAATGATAATATATTCATTCAACTCATTTGCTTCTTTTTGAATTTAAATGTTTGTTCTTAGTTCCTATGGTTCAATCATTTTAAATGACCCTACATGCATAAAGAATGACAACATGCAATTTAATTTTACATTTTATTCAAGCTTTATAAAAACATTTGCCTACATTACCCACAATGCAACTTTGCTACCGAGTAACATTACAAGAAACAATTTACCAGATTACATTAACACAATTTTTTCACATAAGCAGTGGCGTTTCCCCATTTAAGGTTAAAGCTCAATACCCATTTCCCCCCCAAATGCATCCAAAACATATTCTCACCAAAACATTTGCAACTAGTAAAGGTAAATTAGAATTATCATACAATCTTACAGTATTTGCATGTTTTTATGGTCTAAGTGCAAAATATAAAAAATATATATATATAAATAAAGAAATTAAATAAGAGACACCTACAAAATATTCTTGGCCCATAGGAAAAACAGGTAAGATATCACCCAGCAAGATCTGTACATGACTGGAATATGCATTTAATCACAGTTTTAACAGAGAAGTATGGAAGAGTATTAGGTCCATGGGAGATAAAGAGAAAACTAGCACCTCAAGTCGATAAAAGTCGAAATTTTGACAAAAGAAAATACAATGACGATAAAAAAGAGGAAATACAATGTTCTGAACTTCTGGTATCAATAACTCTTTAGTAAAACGTTATTTAAACCCAAACGTTTTCATCTTTGCTATGGTCATAAGGCAGACCATTCATTTTTATTTCGACTTTGTGCATGATGAAAGAAAAAATAATCCTTATGCAAATGTTTTCCCCCCTCTTGGCCCAAATACTACCGTAGAGATGCCAGTCTGCCCAACAAAGAAATGTCAACCTGACCAACATTCTCGGTCCTTTGGAACATTTGTATGAATTAGCATTTTAAACTTAAAAGCAAATTTACTCAATGAGCTTATTTTTTTAGGATGACAACCTCTGCCCATCCAGATTCAGAAGAATCTTCTGCATCCCTCCAAAAGTTAATTTGCGCTCTGGTGGATAGCTCATGTTAAAGCCCAATATTGCCCAAATGAATGAGGACTCACACATTCAAACAGGACGCCGCTGTCCTCTGGTCTGGGTCATCTCCAGGCTACACACCCTCCTTCTGTAAGACACTCCTAGCAGTTTGCACCATGGAAGCACTGGCATCTGTGTCTGTGTCCTGTGGGATAAAATACATAACATTTTCATTTATATGTGCTTGAATTCATGACTTCTGCCCAGCACTGAACAAAATATATTCAAATAGTCAATATTATTAAGGATGTTTAAAACTGAACACTAAATAGATCAACCCTTTTCAATACACACCTTGTAAATATGCACCATTTCTCCAGCTGCTCCACCTTTACATAGAGATATCTCCATCAGGCACGGGGAGATCTGGTCGAGAGCAGCAAAGAATGTAGAAACTAGAGGACCTGTTGATATGTGGTGGAACTCCTTATCAATCTGGAACACATTAATGCACATGTCACTATCCCTATCAGAACATCAAAGTATAAGAAGAATGAACAATTAATTATAAAGTTGTTAAATAACTATCAATTGAGAGAAAGGAACTGGTCAAAACTATTATATTTGATTTGTCAACATCTTGTTCTTCTGTATGTGCACTCAGTAAACAGAACTGGCCATCTGTTTAGAAGTCTGAAACCAAAGGCTCTCCTTTCTAAGCACTTGACTGTAACACATCCTCAAAGCTATACGTTTACATGGGCACTGGGACAATCAGGTGTGACATCTCAAATCATGTTCAGAACTGTAGGGATAACAGGTGCATCTACAAATATTAGAAAAGCACAGAAAAGTCCATTCAAAAGTGAGTTCCAGATTCTACTCAAACTCCAAATTACTCAAAGTGAAATACAGTATGTCAGACCTTTCTTTTGTTTTAATTTTGATTATTATGGCTTAAACCTCATGGAATAAGGATTTTGGTAGATGCACCTGTATGTCCATTGAATTGCTAAAGCACTTTTAATGGTATTATGAAAAAGGTGATGATGAGTGGTGTGTATAAACAGTACAATGCAATATCAAACATTAAGCAGAGAAAATTGGTGGAAATTAGCTAACAAGGCTTCATATTGAAAAAAATTACCACATAAGGACTAGTGTCCTCTGGAATATAAGTGAATTCAGTCTGCAAAAATACAGCAGTTGAAACTAAAACATTTTAATACTGCATTCAAGCTAAATAACTAATCCTCAATGTGTCTATGTGTGTACTTTTGACACTAGATCAACCAAATTAAATTAACTTACCATATATTGCAGGGACACATGTCATCTCAGAGGATGGGGACTGCAGCTAGAGTTCAGTTGTATTTCTGGTTCAATAAAAGAAGATAAGCAGTTTTAAAATGTTAAAAACATAAGCAATATTTATATTTTAAGTAAGCATAGTCACACACACACACCCACACACACCCCTACCAACCTACCTACCAACCTACCTCTCATAGTCCCAGACAGGCCCTTAGTTCCTCCATGGTTAGCCCCCTGTCTCCGTCCCGGTCAAAGTACTGGCTGAACTTCTTGGCACATCGTCGCAGGCTCAAACCTCCGTAGCGGCCGCGCCTCTCGCTCACTCAGCTGCCCACTGAGGTCCACGTCCAGCTTGGGTGAAGTGCCACCGCAGCACCTGCTCCGGGCACAGAGTTACTCAACTTAATGTAGATGAGCATGCGTTTGATAAATTCAACAACAAAAAATAAAAATAAAAAAATAAGAAACTGCTTTAAATATTACATGATATGAACCTAAATACAGATTAGTAAATTCATCATTTATAGAGGCAGATAAATAACATGCTATATATTAAGCTATGCATCTATCTTCAACTTGCTTCTTGTAATTACCTTGCCAGAACATGCTGCGACAGACCTGCTGTTTGATTAACCCACTTCTCATTGGATTAACATGCACGTGTATTTGATCTGAATGTTCTTCTAATCGCGTATTATGGACAAGAATGAATCATGTAATGAAGAAGAACACGATTGATTCATGTCAACTACAGTTAACCTTATTTAGCCAGGCCCATAACTGAAAATCTCGAAGCTCACATCACGCAGC
The DNA here is from genome assembly GCA_949357725.1 of Hyperoplus immaculatus. Lineage (NCBI taxonomy): Eukaryota > Metazoa > Chordata > Actinopteri > Uranoscopiformes > Ammodytidae > Hyperoplus > Hyperoplus immaculatus. Next base: position 19,523 of record CASHTC010000542.1, read on the forward strand.
TAGAGAAGCACGATAGTCTTCTACACCCATGAACACTAACGGGTGTTAGCTAACTAACGCTTGGGCTTCTCCTTACATTTAAATAATGTTAACGTGGACCGTTTGTACCGCATTTGAAACAGGGCTGCGACTAAGTGCTGGCACTCTCCCTCCAACACACGCGCGCGCGTCTCTTGCAGACCAATTTAAGATTTGTTTAATGTTAATCTCTTGGCATTCATTGTCATGTGCCGCAGGAAAAAAATCATTAATGAGAAATGATGTACTGTGGTGTAAATGATTAAAACCTAGCGAAGGCAAAGTTAAGCTAGCTAGTGCTAGTGACACTCAACAACTTTGTTTAACTGAAAAATGTCTCAGAGGGGCTAGTAACTATTATTCATCACTTACAACATTGTTGAATTGAACAAATTCACGAATTACTTACATGTAAGATGAAGGTTGGCAAACATTCAGTGGCATGTGCTGGTCATTGTCG
>CASHTC010000544.1:7500-10000 GCA_949357725.1 Hyperoplus immaculatus
CCACCCCTACTAGAAACACTGGGGACAGGATCCCCCTCCCCAAATATTAAAAAAATAATTAGGATTTCTGTATACTTTCCCAAACATGTAGATATAAACGCAGCTTTAAAGACATCTCGACTCTCTAAGGAATAAATGTTGTAAAAATCCGGAATCTCCCTGCGTTCCAATCCCCATACTTCCCTACTATTTAGTATGCCAGAAAAAGATTTAGGATGTCCCAATACATGCAGGTCAATTGTAGTATGCTGAAAATACATAAATGCCCCACTAACTCCAATAGCATTTTGGAGTTTCCCTGCGTTCCGAATCTCCTCCTCTTTCTTTTTTCTATTCTACATACTACATCTGACGATAAAAATAATCTAGTTAGGATGCAGTAGGCATACTATTGGGACATACTTTACTCTCTTATTTCATCATAACATGGCTCCTTGATCTTGCCTCTTGCTTTTATATCCGTCGCATCCCCGTTTGTTTTCAAATGGAGGCTTCGTCGATGTGACGTCACTTCACGTGCGCACTGGATTGTGGGTCAGAATCGCCCAAATAGGATGCACTTTTCAACACTAACAATCTTGGCCGCATGAAGTAGGACATCCGGGTACTTCTAACCATCCTAAATCTGGCCACAAGAATCGGGACATGCTAAATCTTTTTTCTACATACTAAATAGTAGAAAGTATGCGATTCGGAACACAGGGTCTGGCTTTTCTTTGTCCAATAGGAACAGAGGACGCGACCTCAGTGTCTCTCCGTGTTGTACAGGAAATGTATTAGATTACTTTTATCCAAGATCCAGGCGGCCATTTTAAGCCCCTTAGCTTATCTGAAGGAAGGCATAACGGCTGATTTAAAGTTGTGTGTGTGTAGCTGTGTGTGTAGCTGTGTGTGTAGCTGTGTGAGACTCTGTGTGTGTGTGTGTGTGCGTGTGTTTCTCTCAGTGTGTGTGCGTGTGTGTGTCTGTGTGAGACTCTGTGTGTGTGTGCGTGTCTGCGTGTGTTTCTCTCAGTGTGTGTGTGTGTGTGCGTGTGTGTGTCTGTGTGAGACTCTGTGTGTGTGTGCGTGTCTGCGTGTGTTTCTCTCAGTGTGTGTGTGTGTGTGTGTGTGTGTGTGAGAGAGAGACTGTGTGTGTCTGTGTGTGTAAGTGTGTAAGTGTCTAAGTGTGTGTGTGTGTGTGTTTGTGTTTGTAGCCGTGTGACTGTGTGTGTGTGTGTGTGTTTGTGTGTGCGTGTGTTTCTCTCAGTGTGTGTGTGTGTGTGTGTGTAAGTTCCTAAGTGTGTGTGTGTGTGTGTGTGTGTGTGTGTGTGCGACTGTGTGTGTTTCTCTCAGTGTGTGTGTGTCTGTGTGTGTGTGTAGAGGCTGATTCAAAGCCTCCTGCCTGCTCTTATCTCTCCTCCCCGGCTTCCAGACATAATGGCACAGAGATAGTGTGGAGAAGCTTTTCTCCTTCACTTTGGACCGCTGTCAAATCATTCTGGTAAAACATACTGACTGGGATTAATGATAAACGGGATAATGCATCTACATTAAAGCTGGGGTGGAGGTTTTGGGGAGAAAATAGCAGGATAGAGATTCGAATCCAAATACCTCAACCGCTCCACTTGTTCTCTTTGGTCCCTCCCCTATGGTCCCTCCCTGACACGCTCTACACACCAACAAAGTCGTGCCAAAGTGAATGGACAGTCCCAACAGCCAATGAGAACAAAGAATCGGAGCCTCACTCTGATTGGTCAAAGTGTACAGCTCATGTTAACTTTGACCAATCAGAAATCACATCCCCCAGCTTTAATTCCGTTTTACACACTTTCTTTGATTTGGAACCGTTCCGTTTTATTTCATTTTAACTTAGATTTGTTTAGTTAGATTAGTTCGATAGATTTGTTAGTTGCTGCTCTTCTAAATGGGATTCTGTATTGTTGCTGCTTTTTGTCTATGTTACTTGTGTATTGCATATGTTCATGTCTCTTGTTGGCTTTCAGTCTGTGGATAACAAAGGCAGAATTTCACTGTATGACTGAGAACATGTTTCGAATCCACAGTGCCCACCATCTCTACCATTGTGTCCTTGAGCAAGACACTTAACCCCAAACTGCTCCAGGGGCGCTGTACTATGGCTGACCCAGTGTGAGGACCCCCCCTCCCCCCTCCCCCCCCACACACACACACACACATGGGAAAATGTAGGGTTAGACAGTGAGACCATAAAACACTCTTTCTGCCTTTTCTCAGGCTAGGATGAACCGATTTCTAAAATGTTTGCACATTTATACTACATAGGATCTCAGAGTTCAATACACCTTCATATTCCCACCGGTGAAGTAGGGCTTTAAGTGTGTTGTTACTTTCTTCTTCCCATGCAGCTGTTCAAACGGCTTTGTACTGACTGGAATATGGACTAATTATTCAAGTTAATTAGATAATAACAATATTGACTTTTTTTCTCAAAGGTTTCATGTTATTTCTTCAATAATTCCCCATTGTTTGTTAATATCACAGG
>CASHTC010000544.1:15000-37500 GCA_949357725.1 Hyperoplus immaculatus
CGTGCGTGCGTGTGTGTGCGTGTGTGTGTGCGTGTGTGTGCATGTGTGTGTGCGTGTGTGTGCATGTGTGTGTGCGTGTAGCCTGTTGTGCTCACGTGTTAGCCAGCAGCTAAAGCCCTGCAGCTATTTATACACATGCAGACATCACATTAGGTGTGCCGGGCTCCCACCAAGCTATGATGCTGAGTCCAACAGAAAGGCCTGCAGTGTTATAGCCACAAGCTAGTTTCACACAGTTATTAAATATGGCAGCCTCTCCTTCACTATGAAACAGTACAGAAAATTGTTGTGAATTTTCAGGGAAAGCAGAGAAGTTTAAACAGGCAGCCTTTCCTGGACTATATAACAGCACTGAAGGGACCTACATGACACCTCAGAGAAGTTTAAACAGGCAGCCTTTCCTGGACTATATAACAGCACTGAAGGGACCTACATGACACCTCGTTGACTTTTTATTTTCTGCTTAACATTTACCTTTAGTTTAAACAATGTCCTTAGAAATCTGTAAAGTAGAGGACGCCATGTTGGTGGTTTATTCTATTTTGTCTTTTGTTTGTGTGTTCTTTAAAAAAATTAAGTATTTAAAAATGAAGAATTTAGTCATTTTAAGGGCATTTAAAGGTTCAGTAAGCGATGGAACACGTGTATTAACATAAATATACCGCTCACTTCACCTTTAAGGCGAACTGAGATGATTATGGACCCGGCAGATAAATAACTGGAGTCTCTGCCAGACTTACATGCACATACCGTACATTCTTTAATATTTCACCAAAAGGAAACATTTTATTATGTTAAATTATGGAACAAGTTATTTAAAAGAAACAATTATAATGGCTAACAGTCAGTGCGTTTACATGCAGACTCATAATCGGATAACTAAACGAATAAGACCTCAACAGGACTTTTAAACTGCATGTAAACACCTTTATCCGATCTACTTCACACACAAATCGGAACAATAACGGACAAGAGAAGTCGGATAAGAACACCTAGATAACTCGTTCATTGTCGGCTTTCTCTCTGCATGTATACAGGGATCGGATATCGCATATCGGACTTCTCGTTCTGTGCTTGTGTGCCTGCGCGTGATAGGCTACACCATGGGTTATTGACGGAAGAGAACCGGACGTGGCTCTAAAACCACTTGTTGAAAGCATGGTTGAAAGGGCTACAGCGCCACCTAGCATAGTGGAGACAGCCATGCATCGGACATTTATCCGATTTCTGAAAGGCCATGTATACTCAGACAAGTGACACGGTCCGTTCGAGTGTCTTGTTCGATATATGTGATAATCCAATCTAGTTGTGCCATGGAAACGCACTGAGTGTGATACTGAAACGCTGTTGTGCTAAAAGAAAGACAGAACCAATTATCATAATTTCTATTCCGCTCATTAAAAACAACTTGTTAATGGAAAATCCCTCTGATCACTTAGTCTGTGTGTGTGTGTGTGTGTGTGTGTGTGTGTGTGTGTGTGTGTGTGTGTGTGTTCATTCCGCTCTGGCAGTTATAGGAGTAAATTCAGTGTCAATTGATGATCTACCTGAGGTTGTGTGTGTGTGTGTGTGTGTGTGTGTGTGTGTGTGTGTGGACTCTGAGCTGTTTATTTCTCCCACTCATCACCAGAGGCGATGGTATCACCAGAGCAGGAAGAGTAGAGTAATGGTCTTTGCTGTTTGTTCATCTCAGATTCTTTTTGTTTTGAAAGTAATTGAACTGAAAAGTAAAGTGTGCCTTCAGCTGCAGGGAACCTGTAAACATGATCAAATATTCTTTTTTCAGGTTTAGCAATGAAAATAACTGATCTGAATTCTGTAGTTTTTGAAGATATTTCCAAGGTTTCATTATATCTGTCTCTCTCTCTTTCTCTCTCTCCCTTTTTCTCTATCTGTCTCTCCCTCTCTCGCCCTCTGTCTCTCTCTCTCTCTTTCTCTCTCTCTCTCCCTCTCTCTTCTCCTCTCTATCTCTCTCTCTCTCCCTCTCTCTATCTCTCTGTCTCTATCTCTCTCTCTCCCTCTCTTTCCCTCTCTCTCTCTTTCCCTCTCCCTCTCCCTCTCTCTCTAGCTCCATAATTACTTTCCTTTTCCCTTGTCCCTGCCCTGGTCTGAATAGTCGTAGTCAACAGCACTAAGCCGATGATTTGACTGCAAATCTGAAAATGTTATTATTGGATGTAAGGCATTTTAATACACACATTAATGTTTATGTAAATGACCTGACATGAACGTGTGTCTGTGTGTGTGTGTGTGTGTGTGTGTTTCTGTGTGTGTGTGTGTGTGTGTTTCTGTGTGTGTGTGTGTGTTTCTGTGTGTGTGTTTCTGTGTGTGTGTCTGTGTGTGTGTGTAGTCCACAACTCGCTGCTTCTCCCCATCCATCATCTGTAATGAGGCGAAGGATGAAATATCCTCATGTCCTCCATGTAGGAGAGACAGTTTTAAAAGAGAGAAATAGATGTGTGTGTGTGTGTGTGTGTGTGTGTGTGTGTGTGTGTGTGTGTGTGTGTGTGTGTGTGTGTGTGTGTGTGTCTGTCTCACTGTGTGTGTGTGTGTCTCAATGTGTGTGTGTGTGTGATGAATCTCCCCCAAGGCCTCATGGGAAATCAGCACCGACACTGTTTGTACAGAAAGTGTCTGTTATTCATCTGACACAGACACAGATGTATTGGCCGGGCGGTTCTTCATAGATTTTGTTATTATATCTACATTTTTTATTGTCGTGCCTTGCTGTCTTTTTTTAGATTTAGATTATTTTTTGTCATTTTCAAGCTTTATTAGACAGTACAGAGTTGAGAGAGAGAGAGAGACAGAGAGAGAGAGAGAGAGAGAGAGAGAGAGAGAGAGAGAGAGAGGGGGGGGGGGGGATGACCTGCAGTAAAGGTCCACGGGTCGGATTTGAACCCGCGACCACTGCAACGAAGGCCGGAGCCGATATGGTACACGCTCGCCTTGCTGTCTTGACATGTTCTTGCGCAAGTCACTTGTGGAGTATTTTAATTTCTTATTTAACCTTTATTTATACTGGAGAGATCAATTGAGGGGTGTGTGTGTGTGTGTGTGTGTGTGTGTGTGTGTGTGTGTGTGTGTGTGTGTGTGTGTTTGTATGCTAAGCAAAAACCACACTTACACTATATACAATTACATCAAATACACAACAAGCTGATAAAGAGACAACCCCACCTTGTTTTCAAGGGGTCCTTAATGACAGAAATAAAATAACAACATAGTCAGGACATATTTCTTAGCAAACAAAAGGAAAATAAAAGAACAACAAAACAAAACCCATAACAACACGCACACACACACACACACACACACACACACACACACACACACACACACACACACACACACACACACACACACACACACACACACACACAGTATTTATAGAGGTAAGAACACTAGATTTTTTTTCAGCACAAAACACAGTATAGACGGGTAGCGGATAATATTAATTTTGTGTCTCCCTCTCTCCCACTGTCTCTGTCTCTCTCTATCTCTCTCTCTCCCTCTCTCTCTCCCCCCCACTCTCTCCCCTCTCTCTCTCTCCCTCTCTCTCTCCCCTCTCTCTCTCCCTCTCTCTCTCCCCACTCTCTCCCTCTCTCTGTCCCCTCACTCTCTCCCCCCTCTCTCTCTCCCTCCCTCCCTCCATCCATCCCTCCCTGTCCCTCCCTTCCTCCTGTCAGTAGAAGCTCAAAGTGTCAATGGAGAGAAACAACTTGTTCTAGCCTCACAGACTGTCATCATCTTGTTTTATACTTCAGGAGAGTGAAGAGAAAAGAAAAATGGAATAAAAAAGCTTCTTCACTGACAAGTTAATGAGTATTCCTGCATGTTCAGACCACACACACACACGCACACACACACACACACACACACACACACACACACACACACACACACACAACCTTCTCCCACAAAGTGATTTGAGCTCTGATTGCTGAATGGAACATATCAGTGATGTTTTAGAGGCAGGCGCGGCGAATGCTAATGAGCTATAGATGGGTTACATGATGGATCCAACTTAAGAGCACTTTTAAAACATATTTAAAGCCTCACAAATGTCACAATTTAACCGATATACATCAAGATGGGACAGCGAATACACCTGCCCAATGAATACACCTGCACAATGAATACACCTGCCATGTCCCAAGCTCCTCCTGAACTTTGTTTGACCTTTTATTTGATTTATTTTTGATTTTTTTCACATTCAAACTGCTCAACTGACCAAGATTTTAAAATAAGAGAAAACAAATTATTGGATTCCCCTCATGAGAAAACACATTTCAACCGCCTGTTCCCGCGATGCAGTTCTTTAGGTCATGACCCCTAGATCCGATCCCTCAAAATCACCCATGAGTTTCACCCAGCAAGGTTCTTACAATAAACACAGACACATCCACACAAATGAAATAATCTACCCATGTCAGGAATGTGGGAAAGTCTTCAGTTCCTACAGCTCATACCGATATCATGAGCGTCACTGGAGTCAAACTACACCAATGTCAACACTGTCAACGGTTCTCATGACCAGAGGTGAGAATAGGAACCAAGATCAGTACATCCAGAACTTTGCATTCCGGCTCAGTTCCCTTTTCGTCACAATAGCACTGGGTCAGTCTTTATGACTTCTGGTTCTTTAAAAATATAACAACTGTTTTTTTCAAAATGCATTTCATGTACAGCACATTCAATTCAATTAAATTCAATTCAGTTTATTCAAGAAGGGGACAGTGCAAATTAATAAAACACATGATCATATATGGGTTAAATATGCCAGAATAAGCCAAAAGTCAACATGAGCTATTTGGACATTGAACTTGTGTGCTTCTGTATCCAATTACACTTTACCCTTTTACTTCACACATAGTTTTGTGTTTTGCAAAACTACATTTTACAACTACTTGCCAAGCAACTCCCTTACAACTGGAAAAAAAAGCCCCAATGAATGTTAGCATGAGCTCCGTAAGGGTTAACTGTTCTGTACTATAGAGACACACTGAGATAAACAAGTTAATCAGTGAGCCATAGAGGTGTGTTATGAATCTTGGCCTGAAACACGGAGGAGGAGCTCCACCCCTCACCTGAAGCCAACAGCTCATTTCTCTTCAGCTCTTCAGAGGAGAGAGGCACGGACAGACAGACGGTAAGATTTATATCTTATATTATTTGCTTATTATTAGTCTGGATGTTTTTATACCTGCTGGTACTAGTGAGACCTGTTTTTAGCTTCTGTGGAATCGCATAGTGCCCTTAAAACGCAATGATTTAGTATGCATGGATCATTTCAATTCCTTTAATAACCAACCATTACACCGCAGTCTGCTGTAACTTTTAAATTGTTATGCTGTTCAATGTTTTAGTTTTTAACTTTTTAATTGGCTTGTTGACTGATTTATCGTATTAGGTTTTGTATTCATAATGTGCTGTATATTCTCCTTATCAGTGTTAGTGAGACCTGTTGACTCACTTATCGTATTAGGTTTTGTATTTATAATGTGCTGTATATTCTCCTTATCAGTGTTAGTGAGACCTGTTGACTGACTTATCGTATTAGGTTTTGTATTCATAATGTGCTGTATATTCTCCTTATCAGTGTTAGTGAGACCTGTTGACTGACTTATCGTATTAGGTTTTGTATTCATAACGTGCTGTATATTCTCCTTATCAGTGTTAGTGAGACCTTTCTCTCAATAGTCTATCAAGATTACATGAGGATTGAATTCATTTATTTGTCTTTCTCACAAAGCTAGGGCTATTATAAATTATTCATTATTAACTGCCTGATAGTATGAGCTGCTTGAGGGTTCAAAGGTGGTTAAGCTGGTTGGCCAATGATCCTAGGGTTGGCGGTTCGATCCCAGCCCGGCCACTTGTGTCATGGTCGTTGTGTCCCTGGGCAAGACACTTCACCCACCTTGCCTCGTGTGAATGTGTATGACTGCTGTATGTTTGAGGTGGTGGTCGGAGGGGCCGATGGCGCTGAATGGCAGCCTCGCTTCTGTCAGTCTGCCCCAGGGCAGCTGTGGCTACTATGGTAGTTTACCACCACCGGTATGACTGTGTGTGAATGAATGGAACCTGGAACCCTGTAAGCGCTTTGAGTCACATAGAAATAAAGCGCTATATAAATCCAATCCATTATTATTATTATTATTATTATTATTAAAATGTTCTGTACCAGTTTAAACTTGAGCTTTAGAGGTGTGGTGTGTGTTCTTTGCTTGAGCCTGTAACTAAAACACACCCTGTGCATACAGCGAACAAACCACAAAACTGTTTGTTTTTCCTCCCTCGCTAGAGACACACGGACTGAAATCAGATGCAAATCAAACTAACAACTTCCTCTGAGTGAGTTCAGCTGCAACACTGCTGCTTCCTCCTGCTGACACTCCACACACTGAAGGTGAGTTGGACTGAAAACATGACAAGAAAGTTGATCTCAGAGAAATTAGTGGGGGCGGGGGCACGCCTAACTTAGGGTTGGGTGATATGGCAAAAATTATTAATATGATACATTTTTCCATTTTGATGGATATTAATATTTAAAGAGCAACTATTATGCTTTTTCTTCTTCTCTGACCTAAACATGCTGTTATAATGTTTTACAGTCATGCTAAATGATACCAAAGTGTCAGATAATGACATACATGCATTTTAGACGTATTCCCTGCCTACTGTCTGGGGTGGCTGCAGGTGGCTGTGCACAGCCTCAACACTCCGATGCCATTCGCGTCAGCCTAGTGCCCTAGTTTACGGATTTTATCTATGTAGATAAAGCGGATTTTCCATGTATGGTCATGCTGCTACACACTCAGACATGTCCCTGTCCCCCCCTCCCCGCCTGTTCAAATCTGTCCACGCTCACACTGCAGTCCGCTCAGTGTAATGTGAAACTAGGGGGCGTGCCTGTTGCTATGCAGTTACCGGCCTTCTCTGATTGGCCAGGTTCAAACAGAGTGCAGAGGGACAGAGCGTTTTTGCAGAGAGGCTAAACTGCAGTACCAAAGTTAGACTGAAAAATAGCATAATAGTTCCTCTTTAAGACAATATATAATTTGAATATATATTGAATCACACATTAATGTAAAAATGTAACTGCACAAACATGCGTTATCAAAACAATAACAGTTAGCCTTGTAACGAATTAACATAAAACTTAAAGCTGTGACTATAGTAGCACAAATAAAGACAGTTTGCAAATATGCAATATAATATGTCGTTCGGTGCCAAGAAGTCCGGGAAACACAACTCATCTTTGTCATAGACTGAAAAGATACCATCTGTCAGTCCCCATTTTGGCTAGGGGTAAGGACTGTAACATACAGTCAAAACCAGCAATTCTAGGAAGCATTTGATTGCTGTAATAGCCAATAAAGGCTTTTCTGTTGACTATTGAGAAGAGTATGAATAATTTTGGACATGCCACTTTTTGTTCAAATGTAAATAAAAGCTGAAAAATATTTTTTTCCACAATGATGCCTCTTGTACATCGTCATATTATCTTCTGGGAGAAGCCTGTGTCATTTCCAATCAAGAGAAAGCTTGCTGGTTTCATAAAAGTAACTTCAAGTCAAAATTTGCCAGGGGTATGAATAATTTTGGTTTTGACTGTAAACCCAGGTTTTAAAATGAGTCAGGCAGTCAAATTACACTCACCGGCCACTTTATTAGGTACACCTTGCCAGTACCGGATTGGACCTCCTTTGGCCTTCTGACTGCCTTAATTCTTTGTGAGAGTCAGAAGGTGAATACATAGGCGAATTTGGGGAAAACACCTATGTATTCACCTGCTATTTGTTCATAAAATTTGTATATAGGTTGATGCCACCTCAATCTAACTTTTACTTTACTAAAAATAACAATTGTAAAAATAAATCTTTAGATTTGTTTGTGGTTTTGGGTCCAATATGCTCATATAGTATGTCAAAATGAAAAAAAATAACTATCAAATAGGTCAAATAGGTGGTGCTGATAAAAGGATACCAAACATTGGCATGTTAACTATTTCTCAATGTGGTTTAGGAAGTGAGTATAGTATGCAAAAACGGCAAAAATAGCCCTGGACTCCTAAAGGTTAATGTGATTCTCTCATTCCACCACACATTTTGCCAAGAAAATATCCCCCACACCATTACCACACCCCCACAAGCCTGAACCATTGATACAAAGCAGGATGGATCCATACTTTCATGTGGTTTACACCAAATTCTGAACCTGCCATCTGGATGTCACAACTGATATCGAGACTCAGACCAGGCAAGATTTTTCCAGTCTTCTATTGTCCAATTTTGATGAGCCTGTGCGAATTGTAGCCTCGGTTTCCTGTTCTTAGCTGACAGCAGTGGCACCCGGTGGGGTCTTCTGTTGCTGTAGCCCATCTGCTTCAAGGTTGGACATGCTGTGTGTTCAGAGATGGTATTCTGCATACCCTGGTTGTAACGAGTGGTTATTTGAGTTACTGTTGCCTTTCTATCATCTCGAACCAGTCTGCCCATTCTCCTCTGACCTCTGATATTTCTTCCACACAAATGCCGCTCACTGGATATTTTTTCTGACCATTCTCTGTAAACCCTAGAGATGGTTTAGAGTGAACATCCCAGTAGATCAGCACTTTCTGAAATACTAAGACCAGCCCGTCTGGCAACTTGAACCAGGCCACGTTCAAAGTCACTTAAAACCCCTTTCTTCCTCATTCTGTTGCTCGGTTTGAACTTAGACAAAGTGTCCTGTTCAAGTCTACATGCCTAAATGCATTGAGTTGCTGCCATGAGATTGGCTTAATAGTTATATGAGTTGTCAAGAAATGTTACCGCTGTACCTAATAAAGTGGCCGGTGAGTGTATACGTATTTAATTCTCAAAACAAAAGCGTAAACTTAACTTCAGGGCAACAACAGGACAGCAACGAGCTGGTTCTCCTCCTGCTTTCATGCTGCCCACTGATTAAAGACCTGAGCGTGATTGAGTGAGGCAGCACTCAACCAATCATTGGCAAATTAAAGAACAAACTCAGCTTGTTCTCAACAATGTCGCTGCTGTTCTGGAACCACACTGTTTTCCTGCTTAAGATGAAGTAAAAGATTAGTTGTGTTTCCCGTTTTTCTCAGCACCGTTCTTACATCATAGTTTACAAACGGTCTCAATTTTTGCTTTATAACATTTCAGATATCCAAACAACTTCCCATATAATGGACGTCCTGTTAGCTTTTTACCTTCGGAGGATAATGCGAGTTCAGTTTCAACCTCATAGCTAGTTCTGCTGCCATATGTTGCTTCAATTATTTTCTATTACCATCCTCTTTCCTCACTGCTGAAACACAAGATAGTTTTATCGCTTTGCCCTAGCCTGACACTACTTTCTCTCTGCTTTCTTTTCAGCTGCACTCAGAGACAAAATGGCTTCCAGATCAGAGGTGGATTTCTGCTGTACGATCTGTGCAGACATCTTCAGAGATCCTGTTGTTCTGTCATGTAACCACAGCTTCTGTAAAGAATGTCTGAAGAACTGGTTTAGAGAGAAACAAGAATGTGAGTGTCCAGTTTGTAAGGCAGTTTCTTCACAGAAACAACCTCCTTGTAACCTGGCTTTGAAGAACCTGTGTGAGGCCTTCTTACTGGAGAGAGATGAGCAAGCTTCAGAGGCTCTCTGCACTCTGAGAAACTCAAACTCTTCTGTCTGGACCATCAGCAGCCAGTTTGTCTCGTCTGCAGAGATTCTGCGAAACACAGCGGCCACCATTTCAAACCCATTGATGAAGCTGCACCACAACTCAAGATAAAACTTGAGGAATCTCTGGAGCCCTTAAAGGAGAAGTTAAAGTATTTCAAACAAGTTAAAGCAGAGTCTGATAAAACATCAGAACACATAAAGGTCCAGGCCCGACGCACAGAGATGCAGATTAAGGATCAGTTTAAGAAGCTTCACCAGTTTCTACAAGAGGAAGAGGTGGCCAGGTTGGTTGCACTGTGGGAGGAAGAGGAGCAGAAGAGTCAGATGATGAAGGAGAAGATGGAGGCTCTGAGCAGAGAGATAGCAGCTCTTTCAGACACAGTCAGAGCCACAGAGGAGCAGCTGAGAGCTGAAGACGTCTCATTCCTGCTCAACTACAAGGCTGCAGTGGACAGAGTCCAGCAGCGCCCCCAGCCAGATGATCCACAGCTGCTCTCAGGAGCTCTGATAGACGAGGCCAAACACCTGGGCAACCTGACATTCAACATCTGGAAGAAGATGAAGGACATGGTCTACCACACTCCTCTGGTTCTGGACCCAAACACTGCTGCTCCAGAACTTTTCATGTCTGAAGATCTGACCGGTGTGAGATATGGAGAGTATCAGCAGCTTCCTGATAATCCAGAGAGGTTTGATTGTTTCAGTTCTGTCCTTGGCTCTGAGGGCTTTGACTCAGGGACTCACAGCTGGGACGTCCTGATTGGAGACAGTGAAGTCTGGGAACTGGGTGTGTTAGCAGAGTCTGCCCAGAAGAAGGGAGTCTTAAAGTCTGGATTATGGAAATTATGGTTCTTTCAAGGTAATTACTTTGCGGAGTCTCCATCAGATTCTGCTGTTGTCCCATGGGACACTAAGTGTCAGAGGATCAGAGTGAATCTGGACTGGAACAGGGGAAAGCTGTTGTTCCATGATATTGACACTAACACACACATACTGACCATCAACCAGACTTTCACTGAGAGGATGTTTCCATACTTTAAAAGTGGGGATGAACTTCCCCTGAAAATATTACCAATGAAGGTTTGGGTTGAAGTAGATCAGAGCAGTTAAAGATTAATCACAATGATTTAATGTAGTGAGGTCACTACTAGGTGTGTCATGATCTTGATTGTAAATCGAAAATTGTTCGAAATCACGGCACGATCTCGACTAATCAAAATTAAGGTGGAATCAAAGATTACATAATGTGTTTTTTTACAAGATACTCTGAATATTGTTTTTGGTCAATCAAGATTTCAAATGTCACAAAGCCTTAAATCCCCACTTTTATCTCAGTTCCTCATAAAAAGACGTATATTGTATTTTATTTTTTTAAAATTTCACCACAGTAAGACGGAGTATGTCATACCAACATTTCATTGCACATTCTGTACGCGCATGTGACAAATAAAGCCTTTGAATCTTGACTGGAACAAACTCTCTAATATTTGTGTCTAATGACTTTAACAGCAGTAACTCAACAACATCTGCGTTTAAAGCTGAGACAGTGGATCGCTCTCTTTCTGTATATTCCAGAAACTATCACTGTCACGTTTTCTTAACCAGAGTTCAGGGTTTGTACATTTTGTAACATGTGACCAAAACAGTGAAATGCTGTAAATGCAAATACATCTGACCTGAAGTTGACCACTGCCATAGCTGGCTTCTGGAATAACAAGCAACATTCTCAAGACAATCTCTAAACAAACGGGATTATTTACCTGCTAATGAACCTGAACATGATGAGAATGGAGGAAGTGAATGCTGTGGTCCTGGTCTGGCTGAAGGAAGATTGAATTTGAATTGAATACATTTATTTCAGACACATCAAAAATACAAAACAAAACGAAAAGCACGAGAAAAAAAAACGATGTTCAAATTATTTAATGGAAAGGAAAATAAAAAGCATATTCCATTAACCAGCATTGGTGAGCCATAGAGGTGTGTTATGTTTTCTATGAGCTTTGGTATGAAACACACCCTCATTAGAGGAGGAGCTCAACCTCACCTGACTCACCTGACGCAAACAGCTCATTTCTCTTCAGCTCTGAGTGAGGAGAGACGCATGGACAGACAGACGGTAAGATTCAAATATTTTTTTTTTCCTTATTATTGGTCTGGAACTTATTATACCTGATTCAACGAGTGGCTTACCCTTGACTCATGTAACATCCAACAGTGCACTTTAAAACTCAATGAATTACTGTGCTATAAATAGTTTTGTATTTATTATGTGCTGTATATTCTCGACATTTGTGTTAATGGACGTTTCTCTCAACGGTCTATAAAGATACTTTAAGGATTGAATTAATTAATTTGCCTTTTTAACAAAGCTAGGGCTCAATCACAAATAATTAACTGCCTGATAGTATGAGCTGCTTGAGGGTTAAAATGTTCTGTACCAGTTTACAGTTGAGCTTTAGAGGTGTGGTGTGTGTTCTTTGAGCCTGTAACTATAACACACCCTGTGCATACAGAGGAGGAGCTCACCTGACGAACCACTAAACTGTCTGTGTTCCTCCCTCACTACAGAGACACACGGACTGAACAGCAGACGATCAGATTCCCCTCCAGGCATGCCTAACTTAGGGTTGGGCGATATGGCAAAAATTATTAATATTATCATTTTTTCCATGTTAATGGATATTAATATTTAAAGAGCACATATTATGCTTTATCATCTTTTCTGACCTATGAATGCTGTTATAATGTTATACAGTCAAGCTAAATGATACCAAAGTGTCAGATAATGACATACATGCATTTTAGACGTATTCCCTGCTTACTGTCTGGGGTGGCTGCAGGTGGCTGTGCACAGCCTCAACACTCCGATGCCATTGGCGGCAGCCTAGTGTCTAGTTCCTGGATTTTATCTTCGTAGATAAAGCGGATTCTCCATATATGGTCATGCTGCTGCACGCTCAGACCATAGATAATATATTAAAATTGATGTAGCATCCGGGCTGACCCTGTTTCAGTTATTCACACGGCATCTAATTCCCCTGGCCTATGCTCGTCGCCATCTTGTGATCACTCCTCTTGCCGAAAAAGGGAATGGATGTCACGTCGGGGGGAGGGAGATACGCCCATCGAGCTGACTAATACCTCCGAGGCAAAGTAAGGGACAACGGGTGGAGAGCTGTCACTCAAGACATTGCGGCCCTAATTATTCATACATTTTAATCTCCAAAAGAATAAAAACTAGCCTGTTAGAAAAAAATTCACCCCCCTCAGTGTTGTCATGGAGATATGACCTAAACATACAGACTAGAATGTTTTTTTGGACCAGGCTGTAAATAGGTTTAATAAGACTGTGAAAATGGCCTGTTTAACAAGTGGGTCAAAGAAAAATTGCTCAGTCTTGGTACCACCCCCGAGTGGCCATGGAAGGTACTGCAATGTTTGTCACTTCCTTATTGGATGCTGGTAAAAATCGCTGAGGTTGGGGCTTGGCTCAGACATGTCTCTGTCCCCCTCCCCGCTCACACTGCAGTCTGCTCAGTGTAACGTGAAACTAGGGGGCGTGCCTGTTGCTATGCAGTTACCGTCCTTCTCTGATTGGCCAGGTTCAAACAGAGTGCAGAGGGACAGAGCGTTTTTGCTGAGAGGCTAAACTGCAGTACCAAAGTTAGACTGAAAAATAGCATAATAGTTCCTCTTTAAGACAATATCATTTGAATATATATTGAATCACACATTAATGTAAACATTTAACTGCACAAACATGCGTTATCTGCCTTGACAAAACAATAACAGTTAGCTTGCCTTGTAACAAATGAACATAAAACTAAAAGCTGTGACTATAGTATTACTTGTGGTTTGGATATTTTAAAAAGTGATGAAACACAAATAAAGACTGTTTGCAAATATGCCGTCGTTCGGTGCCAAGAAGTCCGAGACACACAACTCATCTTTGTCATAGACTGAAAAGATACCATCTGTCAGTCCCCATTTTGGCCATGGGTTAACACTGGAACATAAACCCAGGTTTAACAATGAGTCAGGCAGTCAAATTATACTCACCGGCCACTTTATTAGGTACACCTTGCCAGTACCGGATTGGACCTCCTTTGGCCTTCTGACTGCCTTAATTCTTTGTGGGAGTCAGAAGGTGAATACATAGGCGAATTTGGGGAAAATTTATATGTATTTACCTGCTATTTGTTCATAAAATTTGTATATAGGTTGATGCCACCTCAATCAAAGTTAAAAGTCACTTAAATCCCCTTTCTTCCTCACCTGCTCAACCAATCAGTGGAAAATTAAAGAACAAACTAAGAAAAACACCCAAAACAAGCCCACACGTAAAACCATCACGGCGACCATTTAGAAAGTGTGAAACAACCGGTGCATGCTCAGCTGTCTATTAATGTTGCTGCTGTTTTGGAAGCACACTGTTAGGGGGTTACGGTAAACCTAACCCTGTTTCAATGCTTAAGATGAAGAAAAAGATTGGTTGTGCTTCCCATCTTTCTCAGCACCGTTCTTACGGCATAGTTTGCAAACTGTCTTCATCTTTGCTTCATAACATTTCAGATATCCAAACCACTTCCATATAATGGACGTCCTGTTAGCTTTGTGTATACTTTGACGTGAAAGGGAAAAACTGCAGTCAGATTGGCTGTTGCGTTTATTTCTCCCTTCGGAGGATAATGTGAGTTCAGTTTCAACATCATCGCTAGTTTTGCTGCCATATGTTTCTCCACTTATTTTCTATTATCATCCTCTTTCCTCACTGCTGAAACACAAGATAGTTGTATCGCTTTGCCCTAGCCTGACTCTACTTTCTGTATACTGTGTTTTCAGCTGCTCTCGCGAACAAAATGGCTTCCAGATCAGAGGTGGATTTCTGCTGTACGATCTGTACAGACGTATTCAGAGATCCTGTTGTTCTGTCATGTAACCACAGCTTCTGTAAAGAATGTCTGAAGAACTGGTGGAGAGAGAAACAAGAACGTGAGTGTCCAGTTTGTAAGGCAGTTTCTTCACAGAACCAACTACCTCGTAACCTGGTGTTAAAGAACCTGTGTGAGGCCTTCTTCCTGGAGAGAGATCAGAAAGCTTCAGAGGATCTATGCAGTCTGCACTCTGAGAAACTCAAACTCTTCTGTCTGGACCATCAGCAGCCAGTTTGTCTGATCTGTAGAGATTCAGAGAAACACAGCGGCCACAGATTCAAACCCATCGATGAAGCTGCAGCACAACTCAAGAAGGAACTTGAGGAATCTGTGGAGCTCTTAAAGGAGAAGTTAAAGATTTTTGAACAAGTTAAAGGGAAGTCTGATCAAACAGCAAAACACATAAAGAACCAGGTCCGACGTACAGAGACGCAGATTCAGGATCAGTTTAAGAAGCTTCACCAGTTTCTAGAAGAGGAACAGGAGGCCAGGATGGCTGCACTGAGGGCGGAAGAGGAGCAGAAGAGTCAGATGATGAAGGAGAAGATGGAGGCTCTGAGCAGGGAGATAGCAGCTCTTTCAGACACAGTCAGAGCCACAGAGGAGCAGCTGAAAGCTGAAGACGTCTCATTCCTGCTCAACTACAAGGCTGCAGTGGACAGAGTCCAGCAGCGCCCCCTGCCAGATGATCCACAGCTGCTCTCAGGAGCTCTGATAGACGAGGCCAAACACCTGGGCAACCTGACCTTCAACATCTGGAACAAGATGAAGGACATGGTCTCCTACACTCCTCTGGTTCTGGACCCAAACACTGCTCATCAATTACTTATCCTGTCTGAAGATCTGACCAGTGTGAGATATGGAGAGTTTCAGCAGCTTCCTGATAATCCAGAGAGGTTTGATTGTTTCAGTTCTGTCCTGAGCTCTGAGGGCTTTAACTCAGGGACTCACAGCTGGGACGTCCAGGTTGGAGACAGTGGACTCTGGGAACTGGGTGTGTTAGCAGAGTCTGCCCAGAAGAAGGGAGTCTTAAAGTCTGGATTATGGAAATTATGGTTTTTTAAAGGTCAATACGTAGCAGAGTCCCCATCAGATGGCACTGTTCTCCCATGGGATACGAAGTGTCAGAGGGTCAGAGTGAATCTGGACTGGAACGGAGGAAAGCTGTCATTCCATGATCTTGACACTAACAAACACATACTAACAATCACACACACTTTCACTGAGAGGGTGTTTCCATACTTTAGAACTTTGGATAGGAATAAACTTCCTCTGAAGATATTACCAGTGAAGGTCCGTGTGACAGGGGAACAGATCAGTTAGAGATTAAAGACAATGATTTAATGTATGGATATGTAAGTGGATATGGAGATATTGATTGTTTGTAAATATTGGTTGTTTATGGATATAGATATGGATATATGCATTGTATAAATATATAAAATATAATTTTATTTTTTTTAGTATATTAAGTTGTATGTATGAATGGTCGTGAATGGCAAGTATAGTATCGCCAATTGTACGGAGAATGTGTGGATTAGGAGTGGCGAATATAATTTTTATTTTTTTTTTAATTTAATAAATATTTTTATTTTTTTGTTTTTTTTGTTATGGAAAAGGGGTAGGATTGAATAAGTGTATGCTTCTTCCTGCTCCTTCTCAGGCATATCTCAGCAATGCAGATGATTTGTTTTCTTCTATTTATTTTTTTTGTGAAAACATAATTTTTGTTTATTGTATTTCCATGCTTGTTTTGTATGTTGATATGTCTGAAATAAATTTAATCAAATCAAATCAAATCAAATGTAGTGAGGTCACTACTATGGGGGGGGGTCATGATCTTGGTTAAAAATCTGAAATCATTTTGAAATCACGGCAGAATCTCGACCATCAAAATTAAGATGGAATCAAAGATTACATAATTTTTTTTACAAGATACTCTGAATATAGTTTTTGCTC
Source organism: Hyperoplus immaculatus (assembly GCA_949357725.1). Classification (NCBI taxonomy): domain Eukaryota; kingdom Metazoa; phylum Chordata; class Actinopteri; order Uranoscopiformes; family Ammodytidae; genus Hyperoplus; species Hyperoplus immaculatus. The sequence continues at coordinate 31,575 of CASHTC010000544.1, forward strand.
AATCAAGATTTCAAATGTTACAAAGCCTTAAATCCTTTTATCTCCGTTCCTCATAGAAAACGTATATTGTATTTTATTGTATTTTAATTTTTTTAAATGTTACCACAGTAATACAAAGTATGTCATACCAACATTTCATTGCACATTCTGTACGCGCATGTGACAAATAAAGCCTTTGAATCTTGACTGGAAACAATGTGCAAATAGTTGTTTCTTATGAAAGCCTAACTGGTTACTTAGGGAGCAGAAACACAACAACATCTGTGTTTAAAGCTGAGACAGTGGATCGCTCTGTGTATATTCCAGAACCTATCACTGCCACGTTTTCTTATTCAGAAGTGAGGGAAATGCAGTGAAATGCAGTGATCACTGGCTTCTCGAATAACAAGCAACATTCTCAAGTGAACGACAATCTCTAAACAAACGGGATTATTTACCTGCCAACGAGCCTGAACAATGGATGAGAATGGAGGAAATTAATGTTGCAGATAGCCTGGCATTCCCAGACCTGCCACTAGGCGCTGGCAAATTAAATTTGCTGCGCCTGTTGGTCTGGACATTCTCCATTGAAGTTTTTGCAAAAACCAGAAATGTGGGTTCACATTTTCAATTGGTTCTATCTAATATGGGCGGGCCAGAGCCCTTTGTATGGTGCTCTGGGGCAGACGTAACCGGATGACGACAGTGACGTGCATGCGACATCGCAGCCGTGATATAAACATCAAAGATTGCTGCGGATATGTTGTGTGAGTTTGAGACTGCTTTGGCCGCGACCCTTAACGATTTGGAAGACGGCACTCAAATCTTTCATTAGCAAGTAAGTGGAATGTTCTGTTTTGCCGACCGACCACGGCAAAAGTTTAATTTAACAGTTTAACAGCTGTTCGCTAAACGAACGGGGCTTACGTCGCCTTGTGCATCGCTCTGATTGGTTGTAGTGCTATCCAACTGCGTGCAGTGGCATTTGAAATGCACGAGTAGGAGCCGCCCCTTGAGTTGGAAATTACTATTGATCGTGGCCAGACCCTCTATCAGTCTAGATATCAGGGTCTGGATTTCCAGGCTATGTTGCAGACTGAAGGAAGATTGAATTGTAATTGAATACATTTATTTCAGACATATCAAAAACAAAAAACAAAACAAAAAGCATGAAAAAAAAAAAACAATGTTCAAATTATTTCACAGAAAGGAAAATAAAAAGCATATTACATTAAACAGCATTGGTATGCTAGAGGAGTAGGAAGAAGTATAAACTTACTCTACTGAGTATTCTTCTGACAACTGTCCACTCACTGGACAACAAGCTGTAACGTCTTTTAACGTGTTATAAGGAACTGTTATGTTATGGAGACTTGGCTCTACCCTTTATGACTTCTGTTTCTTTGAAATATTATGACTGGATCTTTGAAAAGGCATTTCATTTACAGTGCATTGAAATGTTCTGCTTCTGTTACAAAAAAACACTTTATCCTTTACTTCACACGTGGTTTTGTGTGATTTGTGCGTTGCTAAAATATTCTACTTGTACTTTCCAAATAAAAACTCCATCACAACTGAAAAATTAAGCAGTGAATGTTAGTATGACCCAGTAAAGGTAAAACTGTTCTGTACAACACAGATAAAATCAGGTCAAACCAGTTCACCGGTGAGCTTTAGAGGTGTGGTGATTTTTTCTTTGAAACATGGGCTGTGTTCGGAAAGCCATACTAGCGTCCTACATCCTACATACTCAACATCTATACTACATACTGTCTACTCAAAGATCGATTGTGTATGCGAGGTGCGTCGAAACATTCATACTGAAGTATACTCAAGCAATAAAGAATGTTTTCTTCTTCTTATAAGATTCCGGACGTTTAGACGCTGTTTAGCGTATTGCCGCCCTCCACAGGTTAGATATAGAACTAGCTTTTTACTTCTTGTGTTCTGCAGAAAATGCAGAATTGTAAATAAAGAATAAAAAAAACCTTCCTTGTCATTTGAAAAGACGCAATGCATTGTGGGGCGGTTGAGTAGGAAAAGTATCCAATTGATCCATACCCAAAATCTTCCCGGAAGTTAGTACTCATCCGGGAATTTCTCGCATTCCCAAACTCGCATACCCAACAGTCACATACTCAAATTGAAGTCAAATTGAGTATGAGTAGGACGTTAGTATGGCTTTCCAAACACAGCCACACCTTGTGCATTCAGCGGAGGAGGAGCTCCACTCCCTCACCTGAAGCCAACAGTTAATTTCTCTTCAGCTCTGAGGAGAGACACACAGACAGACAGACGGTAAGATTTATATCTTATATTATTTGCTTATTATTGGTCTGGACCTTATTATACCTGCTTCAACAATTGGTTTACCATTGACTCATGTAACATCCAACAGTGCACTTTAAAACTCAAAGAATTACTGTGCTATAAATAGTTTTTTATTTATTCTTTTCTGTATATTCTCGACATCAGTGTTAGTGAGACCTTTGCTCTCTATGGTATATCAAGATTACATAAGGATTTAATTAATTCCTTTGTATTTATCACAAAGCCAGGGCTCAATTACAAATATATAACTGCCTGATAGTATGAGCTCCATAAAGGGTATCAGTTTACAGTAAAGCTATAAAGGTGTGGCGTGTGTTCTTTATACAGCAAACCAGACAAACCAGGTAACCGTCTGTGTTCCTCCCTCACTACAGAGACACACGGACTGAAAAGCAAATGAGATGCAAATCATACTAACAACTTCCTCTGAGTGAGTTCAGCTACAACTCTGCTGCTTCCACCTGCTGACTCTCCACACACTGAAGGTGAGTTGGACTGAAAACATGACAAAAAAAAAGAGATTCGCAAGTGTCTCTGCGCCACTCCGCAATTCACTGTGCCAACGGGGTGATCCGTACAGAGCCAGATCTACTGTGATCGGTTGCACCACTATAGAGGAGAGAGGGGGGGCCACGCCTGACTCACTTTTTGTCTTCTGTGTTTCAGCTTCACTCACAGTCAAAATGGCTTCCAGATCAGAGGAGGATTTCTGCTGTCCGGTCTGTAAAGACGTCTTCAGAGATCCTGTTGTTCTGTCGTGTAGCCACAGCTTCTGTAAAGAATGTCTGAAGAACTGGTGAAGAGAGAAACCAACACGGGAGTGTCCAGTTTGTAAGAGAAGATCTTCAAGGGATCAACCTCCTGTTAGTCTGACCTTAAAGAACCTGTGTGAGACCTTCTTACTGGAGAGAGATCAGAAAGCTTCAGAGGCTCTCTGCAGTCTGCACTCTGAGAAACTCAAACTCTTCTGTCTGGACCATCAGCAGCCAGTTTGTCTGATCTGTAGAGATTCAGAGAAACACAGCGGCCACAGATTCAAACCCATCGATGAAGCTGCAGCACAACTCAAGAAGAAACTTCTGGAATCTCTGGAGCCCTTAAAGGAGAAGTTAGAGATGTTTGAAGAAATTAAAGTGAAGTCTGATAAAACAGCAAAACACATAAAGGTCCAGGCCCGACGCACAGAGATGCAGATTAAGGATCAGTTTAGGAAGCTTCACAAGTTTCTAGAAGAGGAAGAGGAGGCCAGGATGGCTGCACTGAGGGAGGAAGAGGAGCAGAAGAGTCAGATGATGAAGGAGAAGATGGAGGCTCTGAGCAGAGAGATAGCAGCTCTTTCAGACACAGTCAGAGCCACAGAGGAGCAGCTGAGAGCTGAAGACGTCTCATTCCTGCTCAACTACAAGGCTGCAGTGGACAGAGTCCAGCAGCGCCCCCTGCCAGATGATCCACAGCTGCTCTCAGGAGCTCTGATAGACGAGGCCAAACACCTGGGCAACCTGACCTTCAACATCTGGAACAAGATGAAGGACATGGTCTCCTACACTCCTCTGGTTCTGGACCCAAACACTGCTCATCCATTACTTATCCTGTCTGAAGATCTGATCAGTGTGAGATCAGGAAAAGGGAATCAGCAGCTTCCTGATAATCCAGAGAGGCTTGATTCATACCGCTCTGTCGTGAGCTCTGAGGGCTTTAACTCAGGGACTCACAGCTGGGTCGTCCAGGTTGGAGAGAGTAGGGACTGGGAACTGGGTGTGTTAGCAGAGTCTGCCCAGAGGAAGGGAGATTTAAAGTCTGGATTATGGAAATTATGGTTCTTTCAAGGTCAATACTGTGCACAATCCCCATCATCACTCACTCCTCTCCCATGGGAGACGAAGCTCCAGAGGATCAGAGTGAATCTGGACTGGGACAGAGGAAAACTGTCGTTCCATGATCCTGATACTTACACACACATACACACCTTCACACACACTTTCACTGAGAGGATGTTTCCATACTTTGACACTAGGGAAGAGCTTCCTCTGAAAATATTACCAGTGAAGGTCTGTGTGACAATGGAACAGATCAGTTAGAGATTAAGACAATGATTCAGTGTAGTGAGGTCACTTCTATCATGTCATGATCTCGATTGGAATTTCATAAAAAAGACTCGACTCTGCTGTTGTTGTTTATCCGTGTCCAATGTCAAGTAGCTCCTACGTAGTGTGGATGTGATGAATGAACGAAAAGACGAAACAAACAAACGAAAAAGAATGAACTGGGAGCTGCGAGCCGGCAACCGCTGCGACTTTGCACGCCGCCATCTTGCCAATATATACATTTTATAAGAATCAAGATTTCATATGTCACAAAGCCTAAAATCCTCTTTCTCACTCAAACTCCTTCTGTGAGGTGACTTTTTCTTCTGCCCCTTTCTTCTGCGTTACTCATGAAAAACTTATTTTGTAGGGGAGAGTGGCCTAAGTTGTGCGGTTGGGGAAGTTGTGCCATCCCTTGTTTCTAGAAAACCATAGAAGAAATTGGAAATGTGACCACATATTTAAGAAGAGCCATCCATTTGACTCATCCTGTAAAGAAGGGAGACACAAGGAATAAGATATAAGCACATTTAAGCTCAAAAAACTGTTTTTTGCCTTTCAAAGTAAAATTTCCATGATCATGTTTTTTTGATTATTGTGTCTGAACAATTATAGACACGTTTGAAAACATTTGACACATGTTTTAGTGCTTTGGTATGCTACACTTTGAGTCTATACAGTTAGCACGATGTCAGCCCTAAACTGCTGCATCATGCCTATTATCCAAAATTTTGGGGTTGGGGTGATTTGTGCCAAAGGGCCTGGGTGAGTTATAAGTACGTAAGTAAGTAAAATGTATTTATAAAAGCACATTTATGACAGTTTGCACTGTCCAAAGTGCTGTACATAGTGCATTCAGTAGGTAAACAATGAAGGTAAAATAACAATAACCAAAATAAAAGACGTAAACCCATACATCCACATAAACACAGATAGTAGTGCAGAGGTAAGATAGTTAATGGGGAGGATAACCAGGGTGTAAAGATGGGTTTTGAGCCTTGATTTAAAGGCAGAAATGTAGGGGGAATCACATTTGTCAGGTGGCAGTCACAAGCACGGAGCAACTAGTGCGAAGTACTTTTCTGAGAGTTGTGCCAGTGGCATGGCTGTATACGCTGGTCACCAAAAGAAAGTGATTGTCTACAGTAGCTCAGAAGAGAGTGACATCTCAATTCCACTTAACGACACCACTGATGAGAGTTCAGATGGCCAGAAAGATGATGATGGTGACTTTGTCATTGTGAGCTTTGCAGGTAAAACCATTAGATCTGCTAGGCCTTGTTTAAGAAAATTGACCTTCAATCTTTGTAAAATATTTACTTTATTTACTTTAACTAAACCTTAAATAAGTGATTGTCTAATGGATTTGTCTTGCATTACAGTTTATGAGATATATATCAATGGCACAATTTACCCCATGGTATTCTCTCTTGTGGCACAACTTACACCACACCGGGGGTAAGTTGTGCCACAAGACAACTTTTTTTCCGAAAGCTATATTTCTTAAACAGTTTATTCCAGATCCAAAGTTT